>CM067518.1:27820997-27898573 GCA_034509495.1 Acestrorhynchus altus
ACATATACTAAGCAGCCAGTGACCGAGTAGTTCATAGTTGTTTCTTTATTTTTTTAATCTAGAATTTTTGCCATTTTTTCCAAAATTTCCTACTAATTTCGACGTTCCAATTTCTCGTCCCCCTCAGTAATCTCCCACGTGCCCTGCTCCCGGCGCCAGAGGGGAGACATCGTCCACATGTTGCCTCTGAGTCATGTGACAGTAGCCTACTGCCTCTTTTCAGAGGAGAACGCCAGATCCCTGGATCTGACGCAATGGTTGGCAGACGCCTGTGCCAACCTGCTCCGGAGGCTTTCTGCCGGTTTGTGTTTGGGGTGAAGGATCCTGAAAAGATATATAAAAGGACAGGAATCTCACTCGTTCTATTATAGAAAATAACATCATGGTTGATGTTTCTTTCATGTCAGAACAGGACACGTGGAATTGGAATGAAAACCAGAATAATAATTAAACAATAACGTAAAATCTCACACACATACACAACTCGGCCGTTTTTCAGCCTGAAAGGAGAATAAAATCGATGTCATTGTGGTTAAATCTGTGCAGCTCGTTAAACAGTTTTGAGGAAAACAGTCTGACGCTTTCGCAAAACCAGCGGGACTGACAGCTCTCACTTTAGTCTGTCTGTTAATGATGAGAGAGAGAGTGAGAGAGAGAGAGAGAGAGAGAGAGAGAGAGAGAGAGAGAGAGAGAGAAAGAAGATGAGAAGAGAGAGAGAGGAAGTAAAAGAAAGAAAGAAGAAGTGAGAGAAGAAGAGAGAGAGAGAAGTGGAAAGTGAAGAGAGAGAGAGAAAGTGAGAGAGAGAGGTGAGAGAGAGAGAGAGAGAGAAGTAGAGAGAGATGTTAAATGTTTGTTAATCCTGATACATCATTCTCTCCACATCTATATCTATTTTTTCATGTTAGATGGATGAAGTCATTGATGACATCATTAGTTTGGAATCGAGCTACAGTGATGACATGCTTGGACTGTCTATGGATCCTGGACTTCAGGCCAGTAATGCGGTACATCTCTCTCTCTCTCTCTCTCTCTCTCTCTCTCTCTCTCTGTCTCTCTCTCTCTCTTTCTCTCTCTCTCTCTCTCTGACTGTCTCTCTCTCTCTGTTCTCTGGCTGTCTCTCTCTCTCTCTGTCTCTCTCCTGACTGTCTCTCTCTCTCTCTCTGACTCTCTCTCTCTCTCTCTCTCTGTCTCTCTCTCCTGTCTCTCTCTCTCTCTCTCTCTCTCTAATAGAGTGAGGTGTATATAATTATCCAATGTCATGTGTGTTTCATTATTTTCAATCAGCCATAACATTATGACCCTCACTGTCCACTAAACAAAGAGTGTCCTGTGTCTTTGGCTGACCCCATGGTTCTTGATTACCCAAAATGACCCCAGTGAGCTCGTGTTTTAGTGGACATCATCTAGAAAAGGTGTCTTCACTTCCTAGAGACAGGCGTCTGTCTCAGCTTTAAAGCGCAATATTGTCTTTTATGCAGCATGCATCACCCAGTGTAGAACACTGTATGGGACTGTATTTCTCTCCACCCCCATCAACACTTCTCCCGTTCTCCGTCTCACACACGTCTCCCACACGTCTCCCACGCGTCTCCCACAGGCTCGACTCGTCCAGCTGTCAGCACTGATCTCACACACAGTCTGTCTCCAGCCCTGAGAATTCTGTTTCTAAAAGCATTTAACTCTTAGAACCCGAGATCCGCACTCTGCGGATTCGTAGCTCAGGACCAGGAACCTACAGACACGATGCCCATCGTACACTGCAGGACTCTGTAACCCGCGTCTCAGCGGAGTGTGAGGGACAGTCAGAGGGTAATTCAGTAAGAGGGTACAAGTGCTGCCTGTTGGGGACGAAACTCTAGATAATATCTGATATTTTACCGTCCAGATCCCAGTTTCTGCAAACCTGCTGGACATGTACAATAACCAGGGTATGGTGCCCCCTGGACTGTCCATCCCAGCAGCTCCTGCCCTGCTAACCTGCCCAACATTAAAGAAATTTTCTGGTATGTATACATGAATGTTTGCTTTTGTGCTTTTGAGTTTTGGACGTTATTCTAGCTCTTAGAAGGAACCGAAGCCGTGTGAAGTGTCTGCTGTTTCCCGGCTGTGCCGTTTTAACCTTCAGCGAACACGACATTCACTCCCGTCACTCGATCACTCCATTAAACACCCTCAGGCCTCTAGAGTCTGTGCTGGGCTTGTTGGTGGCTCACGATGTTGTTTAGATGTTATGTTCCGCGGTTAGCTTTGCTTCTCCAACCTTCATTCAGATGATCGTCTTTTTCTTCCGTCTGTTTCGCTGGAACAATACGTACAGAGAGCCGCGTTGTGGCTCTGTGGCGGGCTCCATCGGACTGATTCGTGTGGACGTTCACTGTCCACCTAAAGTTTTGGGACGGCAAAGTAATATTTGGACCCTTTTTGTTGCCGTCCTCCCTGGTAAGAATGGCAGACAGAGACAGTTTTCTCAGGTCCAACGTTCATAACAATGCACCAAACTATTGCTTTAATCTGGTTCGGTTCTACTATGTGAGAACCCAGAATTCCCAACCTCGTTTTCCCATAGAGGATGATTTCAGTTGCTGCACCTTTAATACTGATATGTAAATGAGCTCTGTTCTGATTGGCTGCACTGTGTCGTGCCTGATTCAGTAAGTTGCTGTTGATTCACTTCTAAACCTTCCAGAAAGGCGTCTTTTCACGATGGGTTCCTTAAATAACCTTTCTTTGGATGGTTCTATGGAGAACTTAAATAGTTTAGGAATATTATATAATAGAACCATCCACTGAAAGGTTCTTTAGTCTTAAGTCTAGGTGTGAAGAACCTTTATGAACTATCAAGGACCTCAACATGATGCAATATTTCTAGAACCATTAAACTGGTGTGGAACCTCTACCTTATATGAAAGTTCCTAAAGGTCCTACATTGGTTCTCTATAGAACCTTTCACTGAACAGCTCTTTAGGGAACTGGAATTTGTTCTACCGTGGGAGTGTGTGTGAAGAACCTTCATGTACATCAGTGTGATTTCAGTGGTTTCCTTCTGCTTTAACCACACCTCCGAAAGCGGTGAACACCTGAGCCCATCCTCCTGCCAGCAGCAGAGCAGTGCTGAATGTTCAGTGTTCGTGAATGTAAGATGAAGATGAGGTGTTCTCCAGCATCTCCTGAGTGAATGTTCTTGAATGTTCTTAGCAATAATTTCAGGATCGTGGTGATCAGGTCCATGCAGAAGGGCTTTGGACGGGATGGATGCGCACGTTTTCACACATTCACGATTAAAACGTGTCTCATAATTCAGCTCTAAAGTAATTCTGCTCTTAATCCCAATATAGTCCATCAACCAAGACGTGTCCTTCAGGGGGTTAAAGGTTTCTGCAGGTCAGAGCTGAAAAACATGCCATTTAGCTATTAAAGATCCAAACCCTGCTTTTAAAAACAAAACAATAATAATAACCATTATTATTATGATGATTCATCACTTTTACAACCTCTTGTTTCTCCTCTGATCACACAGGAGCTCTTTGTGGTTCTATAATTCCAGACTGTAGTTCATCTGTTTCTCTGCAGACTTTATTCTCCTCCTTTCACCCTGATCTTCAATGATCAGGACCCCACAGGACCACCACAGAGCAGATATGATGTGGGTGGTGGGTCATTCTCAGCACTGCAGTCACACTGACATGGTGGTGGTGTGTTAGTGTGTGTTGCTGGTACGAGTGGATCAGACGCAGCAGTGCTGCTGGAGTGTTTAAACACTGTGTCCACTCACTGTCCACTCTATCAGACACTCCTACCGAGTGTCTCCACCTTGTAGATGTAAAGTCAGAGACAGAAGCTCATCTGTTTCTGCACAGTTTGTGTTGGTCGTCCTCTAGTCCTTCATCAGTGCTCACAGGACGCTGTCCTTTGTACAGGGGGACTCGAACATTTAAACATAATTGTAAGAGTTGTTTCTGTGAAGGTGGAACATTTATATGTGGACGTTCCTCAGACTTTAGAAAGGTTCCTTCTGCTGAGAGCACTTTAACCTACATGTTCATTCCTCCCTCAGTCGAGAGGAGACGACGATTCAACATCAACGATCGAATCAAGGAGTTGGGAACGCTCATCCCGAAATCCAATGATCCGTAAGTTTTAACCCGACTGAGCAGAACTGTGAAAGGAGCCTTTTCATTAACACACACACACACACACACACACACACACACACACACACACACACACACACACACACACTGATAACACACTGCGCTATCTGATCTACTGTTGTCAGCTGAGGATGAGCTTAGTCTTGTTTTTTATGGTCTGTGCGTGTGTGTGTGTGTGTGTGTGTGTGTTCCTCAGGGATATGCGCTGGAACAAGGGCACTATTCTGAAGGCCTCTGTGGACTACATCAGGAAACTGCAGAGGGATCAGCAGCACGCCAAAGATCTGGAGAACCGGCAGAAAAAACTGGAACACGCCAACCGTCACCTAATGCTCAGGATACAGGTATTAATACCACTACTACTACTACTACAACACTACTACAACACTACTACAACACTACTACTACACTACTACAACACTACTACTACACTACTACTACTACTACTACAACACTACTACTACACTACTACAACACTACTAATACCACTACATTACTACTACACTACTACTACAACACTACTAATACTACAACACTACTACAACACTACTAATACTACTACACTACTACAACACTACTAATACCACTACATTACTACAACACTACTACTATTACTACACTACAACACTACTACTACTACTACTACACTCCTACTATTACTACACTACTACTACTACCACTACATTACTACAACACTACTACTACTACCACTACATTACTACAACACTACTACTATTACTACACTACTACTTCTACTACTACTACTATTACTACACTACAACACTACTACTATTACTACACTACAACACTACTACTACTACAACAACATTACTACTACTACTACTACACTACTACTACACTACTACAACAACACTACTAATACCACTACATTACTACAACACTACTACTATTACTACACTACAACACTACTACTACTACTACACTACTACTATTACTACACTACAACACTACTACTACTACTACAACAATACTACTATTACTACACTACAACACTACTACTACTACCACTACATTACTACAACACTACTACTATTACTACACTACTACTTCTACTACTACTATTACTACACTACAACACTACTACTATTACTACACTACAACACTACTACTACTACAACACTACTACTATTACTACACTACTACTTCTACTACTACACTGCTAATACTACTACTACTATTGCTACACTACATCACTACTACTACTTCTACTACACTACTACTACTACTACAACAACTACACTACTACACTACTATTACTACACTACAACACTACTATTACTACTACTATTACAACTACTACTGCTACTACTTCTACACTACTACTTTACTACTATTACTGCTGTTACTACTAGTAATACAATAATAATTATGAATATAATGATCAATATAATCTAGTACTATTCAGGATACAGATAAACAACAACAATATTAATAATAAATAAAGAATAAAAACAATCAACAGCCTCACCGTCGTCATTGTCTTAGATAATCAGTCTAATCATCAGTGTCTAATGTTCAGGAAACAGCTATTAATTACAATATTATATTAATAACAATATTAATTAATAATTATTAATATGATGAATATGATCCTCAGGAGCTGGAAATGCAGGCGCGAGCTCACGGATTGGCCGTGGCATCGTCTGTGCTCTGCACTCCTGATCTCTCCGCCCGATCCATCAAACAGGAGCCCGTTCGAGGGGACTGCACACAGGATATGTACCGCCACCCCCACCAGCAACCCCACCAGCAACCCCACCAGTCCGGTGAGGACTTGGGCCGGTCCACCACGCTGGACCTCAACGATGGCACCATCACCTTCAGCGACGGCCACGGCGCCTCCGACCCCGGGGCTTACGAAGCCATCGCCAAGGTGACCGGCACCAAGCTGGATGACATCCTGATGGACGCTGAGGCACTGTCGCCCGTGGAAACCAGCGACCCTCTGCTCTCCTCCGTGTCCCCGGGAGCGTCCGAGAACAGCAGCCGCAAGAGCAGCGCCAGCATGGAGGAGTCTGAGCATGGCTGTTAGCACCTCCGGCCCTCCCCCTCCCCCGAATAAAGTGACACTCGCCCGCTCGTCAAAGCCCCTTTTCTATGTTTACACTGCTTTATCCTCTTTATTTAAATATTATTATTATTATTATTAATATTAATAACCTCAAACCTGTTTCTTATTTTCACCCTGCTGTTAGTTTGTAAATCGAGTGCGGTTCTCCCAGCTGTTCCGAGTGAAGGTCAGTGTTCTTCACGTTGAAATCAGATTCCAGTTTAATCTGCCTGATGATCGGAAAGTGTGAGCGGATATTAATAATTAATAATCAATAGTGATCATCACGGTTCCTCGAGGCTCACGAGGCGGAATAACTAGGGATGCACAGTCATGTGATATGATGAGGTCATATCAGATGATGAGGTCGTTTTGAAAGCCGTTGTGAAAATTCCATATCGGTGCATTCCTGAGAGGCTTTCGATAAACGTTGGTCACTGGTTTTTACACGCAGAGAAGAATGATCCCAACGTCAGCCTCTGAGCTGATGACCACAAAGAAGAACTTCGGAGAAGGTTCTAAGAGTGGAGGTTGTGGTTCTGTGCAGTGCCTTTATGATTTAAAGCTCTTTATGGTTTAGATTTCTGAGAAATATGGAATAATAATCTGCAGCATTAAGTGGCTGTAATGGTAAACGTGTTCCCTCTTCTATCATAATCATTAATAATGAATATTTATTATTATTATCATCATCATCATTATTATTATTATTATTATTAATAATATTATTAATATTAATATTATTATTATTATTATTACACAAGTTTTCATTCAAGTCTTGTTGAACCAGAAGATTGTATTATTACACATTTGTCATAATTTGCATAAACAAATCCACATGACTATGAATAGGAGCGCTGGAGTTACAGGTGGGCTGGAGTTACAGGTGGGCTGGAGTTACAGGTGGGCTTTGAGTGAGTGTAGCTGTTCTGTGACTCCGTAACTCAGATAAAATCATACTGGTTTGTATCGTTTGCTGTGAACTCTGTTACATTTGGCTCTGAAACACTTCGTTTGTAATTTGATGTGAATATTTTCAGCGTTTCAAAGCTGAAATAACACGCATTTGCTTCGGATCCATCCAGGAGAAGGTTTCACTCCTTTCTGGAGAATGAAGTCGTGTGGAAACGTTGGGACGCGCCGTGAACGCCTTCGTCTGTAACTTATTAATCGCGATCTTCATCGTAACTTTGCTGAGAGATGGAGGTGAAACTTGTTATTTAATTATTATTATTATTAGTGTTCCCACTCCTCCATGCAGAATTCACCCTCACGTTCTCCTCAAACCCCCTCTGATACAATAAAGATCTCATAGTGGTTTCTAGGATGGAGAGATCTCCACACCCTGCTGCAGCAGAGCAGCTCCAAACCATCACACTTCCACCACCATGCTTCACAGAACACCATCAGTGAGCCACCACACTATGTGGGCAACTGGGGTTCAATTCCCAGTCTGGGTAACTATGCTGTGCTACACCAATAAGAGTCCTTGGGACTCCTAACACTACACTGACCACGTCTGTAATATGGCTGACCATGTAAGTCGCTCTGGACAGGAGCGTCTGCTAAATGTCATAAATGCAAATAATTCAGCTTTGGATTCATCTGTCCAAAGAACATTGTTCCAGGAGTCCTGCTCTTTGTCTAGATGTTCTCTGGAGAACTTAAGTTTTGTCCTGATGTTTTTTTGACAGTGTTTCCTCCTTAAAAACCTCCACGAAGATCAGACTGGTTTGGTCTCTTTCTGATGGTAGAAGCTGCTTCCTGTAGGTTTGTAATGAACATTTTAGGATTGTTGGAGCTTCTTTACTCATCTTGTGGTTCTGCTCTTGGGCTGAACTTGTAGGACGGTCTGATCTGGTCATGTGGACAGTTGTTCTAAATGTTCTCCACATGTAAAAGATGTTGCCGACAGTGAGATCTTTTAAAGTCCTCTCTAACAGTGGTCTACTCATTAGCAGCTGATGTTCTGCACCTTGTTTTACAAAAGTGTTCCGTTGTATCACCTCCATCTCTCAGTGTAGTTACAGTGAACCTCAGATGTGAAAGGAGGAGTGTTGATGGGGTCTCCTAACTTCTGCACATGACTGTATCTCACTTGCTTTTTAATATTTTTACTTCTTGCTTTTATGAATTCTTAAATTATTGGTTGTTAAAACATCCTCTGTGCTTTAAAAGCTTTGCTCGTTTGTTTATATGGTTGGATTTTGGGAAAATGCAGAGGAGCTTGTTTTTTTTTATTATTCTGTCTCAAACACTGGACGTCCAAACAAACTGCTTTTTCTTGATGTTCTAAGACGTGGTGGGGGTTTAGGGGGTTATTAGATGCTTATATTGTGTTGAAATATGACTATATGACATATAACTTATAAGCTGTATTGTTACTGTATATTTACACTGTTCATTAATGTACGACTGTAGCAGAAGTACTCGGATGTACTTACGTTAAGCCTTTAATAACCTTGTGCCACTTTGTCGACCACATCGGCCTAGTTATGAATCTTCTCGGCGTGTGGAACTATGCAAAGCATCACTTTCGAGTAGACACTCACTAGCCGACCTGCGTACGCTGGTAAAGAGCGGGACACAACCACTGGTTTCTATGCTGTTAAACTGGTTTCTGTGGAATATGCTTTTGGTCATCTTCTCGTCTTCCAATTGCAACGTGGTCTGCCACTTTGCCCACCAACTGGACAGATGTTTCTCCAGTTGTCCTCTCGGTGGTGCAAGAGAGCAGCATTTTCCAGCAGATCAGCAACTGACAGTGAGAGCTCGCCAGGATAAACGCCGCTTCCAAACATGGTGGAGGTAGTTACATGTTATATATACTTATATATACAACGCAGCCCATTGGACCCTGGTGGATGAGATCTGTGGTGTGGTTTAGGTTTGTAGCAGCGACGTTCTGACTGACTGTGTACGAATATTATTTTATTATATAATATTATATATATCATAGAAACCGAAATGTACCCGGACGCGTCCCGATTGGTCATAACGTTCACATTAACTTTCCGGGCAGAAAATAAGTCACTTTAAGGTTGTAGTAACTTCAGGCTCCTGCAGATGGCATTACACGAGGATGGACATGATGTCTACCACCTTAAACGCACCAGGTGCTACTGTTTTGTCTGGTGAGCTTGTATATGATACACTATGTGTCCAAACGTATCGATATAAACACGACCTGAATGGGACGCCCTGAAATAGCTATGATCACGTGACCGTATGGTAGCAGCGGTTTGTGGGGTTCACTGGAGTGATGGATGAGCCTTTGGGATGCGTTGGAGTGGCAGAGCTAATCGTCCAACATCAGTACCTGTGATGCTCTCTCTCTCACAGGCCAGAATGCAATCAAATCTTCCTCACAGCAATGTACCAACACCTAGTGTTGACCCCAGAAGAGCATGGCTGTTACTGCAGCGAAGGGGGGACATTGTGTCCGAAAACTTTTGGACAGATGATGCAGCAGGTTATTGCAACTGTCCAGTCTTAAACCACAGAGCCGTGCCTTAAATCTCGCTCCATCGGACTGATTCGTGTGGACGTTCACTGTCCACCTAAAGTTTTGGGACGGCAAAGTAATATTTGGACCCTTTTTGTTGCCGTCCTCCCTGGTAAGAATGGCAGACAGAGACAGTTTTCTCAGGTCCAACGTTCATAACAATGCACCAAACTATTGCTTTAATCTGGTTCGGTTCTACTATGTGAGAACCCAGAATTCCCAACCTCGTTTTCCCATAGAGGATGATTTCAGTTGCTGCACCTTTAATACTGATATGTAAATGAGCTCTGTTCTGATTGGCTGCACTGTGTCGTGCCTGATTCAGTAAGTTGCTGTTGATTCACTTCTAAACCTTCCAGAAAGGCGTCTTTTCACGATGGGTTCCTTAAATAACCTTTCTTTGGATGGTTCTATGGAGAACTTAAATAGTTTAGGAATATTATATAATAGAACCATCCACTGAAAGGTTCTTTAGTCTTAAGTCTAGGTGTGAAGAACCTTTATGAACTATCAAGGACCTCAACATGATGCAATATTTCTAGAACCATTAAACTGGTGTGGAACCTCTACCTTATATGAAAGTTCCTAAAGGTCCTACATTGGTTCTCTATAGAACCTTTCACTGAACAGCTCTTTAGGGAACTGGAATTTGTTCTACCGTGGGAGTGTGTGTGAAGAACCTTCATGTACATCAGTGTGATTTCAGTGGTTTCCTTCTGCTTTAACCACACCTCCGAAAGCGGTGAACACCTGAGCCCATCCTCCTGCCAGCAGCAGAGCAGTGCTGAATGTTCAGTGTTCGTGAATGTAAGATGAAGATGAGGTGTTCTCCAGCATCTCCTGAGTGAATGTTCTTGAATGTTCTTAGCAATAATTTCAGGATCGTGGTGATCAGGTCCATGCAGAAGGGCTTTGGACGGGATGGATGCGCACGTTTTCACACATTCACGATTAAAACGTGTCTCATAATTCAGCTCTAAAGTAATTCTGCTCTTAATCCCAATATAGTCCATCAACCAAGACGTGTCCTTCAGGGGGTTAAAGGTTTCTGCAGGTCAGAGCTGAAAAACATGCCGTTTAGCTATTAAAGATCCAAACCCTGCTTTTAAAAACAAAACAATAATAATAACCATTATTATTATGATGATTCATCACTTTTACAACCTCTTTCTGTTTTTTTTCACTGTCCCTTTAAGACATAAACTACTGTTTCTCCTCTGATCACACAGGAGCTCTTTGTGGTTCTATAATTCCAGACAGTAGTTCATCTGTTTCTCTGCAGACTTTATTCTCCTCCTTTCACCCTGATCTTCAATGATCAGGACCCCACAGGACCACCACAGAGCAGATATGATGTGGGTGGTGGGTCATTCTCAGCACTGCAGTCACACTGACATGGTGGTGGTGTGTTAGTGTGTGTTGCTGGTACGAGTGGATCAGACGCAGCAGTGATGCTGGAGTGTTTAAACCCCTCAGTGTCACTGCTGGACCGAGAACAGTCCACCGACCAGAAATGTCCAGCCGACAGCGTCCTGTGAGCACTGATGAAGGACTAGAGGACGACCAACACAGACTGTGCAGAAACAGATGAGCTTCTGTCTCTGACTTTACATCTACAAGGTGGAGACACTCAGTCTGATAGAGTGGACAGTGAGTGGACACAGTGTTTAAACACTCCAGCAGCAAAGCTGTCCTATGGGGTCCTGACCACTGAAGAAACACATGAACTACAGTCTGTAATTATAGAACTAAAAAATGCTCCTGTAGAAAGGAGGTGGTCATAATGTTATGGCTGAAACTCTCCTTGTAGCTTCAGTGTGATTGGGCAGGAGGTTCTGAATTCAGAACGGGCAGTTTTGCAGCGCAGTCTCCGTGGGGGACGTCTCGGACTGCGGAAGGTGATGGTTGTGCAGTTGAACTGGAACGTTATACTGGTTGTATATTTTTCATGCTCTGTCCTGATTGGTGGAACTACTCTAATGAACTGTAACCACTTAGAAGGTCAATCGAGGCCTTTTCAAACTGCCTTTCTGAAAATTGGAAATTGTCTTTTGCCTCCAAAGCCAGCATGTTATTTACAACTGGAGTCAGAGAGGTGGTGAACGGCGCCACCAGCAGGCCGTTATAAGCATTCGCTTTACGATTGATACGTGCTTTTGGTTTTAATGTGATCTTTAGAGATGGGTTTTCAAAGTGTTCCAAACATTAAAGTATCTTGAATGGTTTTAACACCGTGTTGAGGTTGTTTTTTATACAGACTCTGATTGAGCAGAGAGAGGGGGCGGGGCTGATGATGAACCTGCATACAGACTCTGACTGATCAGAGAGAGGGGGCGGGGCTGATGATCAACCTGCATACAGACTCTGACTGATCAGAGAGAGGGGGCGGGGCTGATGCTCAACCTGCATACAGACTCTGACTGATCAGAGAGAGGGGGCGGGGCTGATGATCAACCTGCATACAGACTCTGACTGATCAGACAGAGGGGGCGGGGCTGATGATCGATCTGCATAAAGACTGACTGATTAGAGAGAGGGGGCAGGGCTGACATCACTGACCCAGATATTGGGTTTTAGAGGAAAATGAGAAGGGAGGGGCTGTTTGCTCTCTTTGCTCACTGAGTGTCAAATTTCAGAATAAAAGTCCTGATAAATAATAAAAATAATAAAGGACATTCAGGTTGATTTTATTTGGACTGCTGTCATGTATTCTGAAGAACTTTATTGTCTAATCATTAAAAATAATTTCCAGCTCAAAAACACTTTGGACTATCAGATTCCAATAGATTTCTAAAATAAAGTGTTTTAAAGTCCTTATAAGCAAAAACATTGTAGGTGAAAGTAATATTTTTGATCAAAACATGGTCAAATTCATAGAAACACTAACATTTTTTTCATATTTACATCTGAAATGAAGACAAATGTGAGGAGTCTCCTGAAAATAACAATATCTATGTCAAACTACAAAAACACCCCAATAAGTTCGCTTGATCTGATCCACTTTGAGGTGAGACATTTCGGACAGTGATCCTAATGTCCAGAACCCAGTTCAGCACACCATTTCTTAAAGGCCTGGGACAGGGTGGTGTTGTCCGTGTCGTTGAAGATTTCTGAAAGATAAAGTGTGTTACAGACTTAGTATTTTAAGATGAGATGTTGTAAATAACAACGTTTATGCACTCATCATCAAACAACAGCTATAGAGTCCCTGACGAGACGCTATTGGACGCTCTATCAACACTCCACCCCTACCACACCATCTGCAGAACTGAGTGAGAACATTCAAGCTGCATGGGATGGATCATCACAGGACACCATTAGGAACCTCTACACCTCCACGCAGAGACGTCTGGCGTGTTGTGTTTAAAACGAGAATCACTTTATAACAATCAGCTCAAACTGAAATGGAATCACTTATTAAGGAATTATGTTATAATGAATCCAAACTCACGAGTCCAGATGTTTCGGTACATCTTTGACCCACCTGCTCTGCCGAGTCCAGTGGGCAGGGGCATCCTCAACAGCCCACCAGAATGCTTGAGCCGGGCACTGAGAGAATTCCGAACAAGCTCCTCGGAACACTGCTGATGCCAGACCGGAAGCTCCAGATGCTTCATACAGGAAATGATCCGTGTCACTTCATCTTCTGTCAGAAAGCCTCGCTCTCGAGACACGAACACCATGAAGGCCATGTCGATGTTCACGGCTTCTCCATGCAGCAGCTCGGGCAGCGCTGTCTACAGAACACAGCTCATTACCGCACTCTTATCTAGAACATGGACTAAAGTGCAAGACTGCAATTAGAACAAACATGATGAAAATTAGAACCAATCAGAGTAAGGAGGAGAAGTCTCAGAAGAAACATGATGAAAATTAGAACCAATCACAGCCAGGGGGAGGAGTCTCAGAACAAACGATGAAAATTAGGACCAATCAGTGTCAGGGGGAGGAGTCTCAGAACAAACATGAAAATTAGGACCAATCACAGTCAGGGGGAGGAGTCTCAGAAGAAACATGATGAAAATTAGGACCAATCAGAGTCAGAGGGAGGAGTCTCAGAACAAACAAATACTTTCATGCCAGAGAAGGTGTTTTAGAGCAAATGAGATGCAGATGAAGACCAATCAAAGTCGATGGGAGGAGTTTCTCAAAAGGGCTGTAATTTTACATCAAAACATCTTAATAATCAGAGCTTCATTAGTCGTATTAGATGAATGAGAAGAATTCAGTACTTCACCATTTCCAGCTCAGGACTGATCAGATGGCCAAAGTCCACCAGACGATCCAGGTCATCCTCCCACAGGTTTGGGGCCAGCTCCTCCAACATGGTCACTATGGCAACCCTGGTGGCCAGCGAGGCGGCGTCTGTACCCTTGGGCCCGTTGGTGATATCGGGCGACTGAAAGGCGGAGTGCAGTAGTCCTCGTCCCTCTGTTTCCAGAAGCTCAAACAGGTCTTTATTCTTCATCAGAGCCATCTAAGACACATTGTGGACACTGAATAATTCATAGTGGATATAGAATCATTCATAATTCTAAAAATCTTTTGGATTGATATACATATTGAATCAATTTTGTAAATGTAATAATTCATGCTGAATAATAGATTCTATGATTGTGTGATTTATGGATTATTATTGTTGATGAAAGTTAATGATGTGCTTTTTGACATAAATTACAAAAACGTAAAACTGTTTCAGGAAAACGGATCATTCCTGATATCTAGGAGTTAAGGAAGGAACCGGATCCGGTACCTTTAACATTTCAGCCGTTCCGTTTGAAATATGTCGGCGTGGGACGGTCTTTATGAAGCCCCTGTCTAAAAACGCGGCCACGGGGGGCGAATAGGAGCCCAGTTTGTTTTTACAGCTGGAGAAGTTGACCCCAGTCTTGGCCCCCACACTGGCATCAATATAGGACAGTAGAGTGGTGGGGACACGGATGTAGGGGGTTCTCCGGCGATACAGGGAGGCGGCCAGTCCAACAATGTCCAAACACACTCCTCCACCAATTGCGATGATCGGCTCTGAACGCCTATCGATGCCAAACCTATAAGACAGGAAATATTAATAATTAAAAAGCACATTTTTAATAAATCTAACTAAATAATATAACCCCACCCACTCATCCTACAGCAGACTAGCCCCACCCACTCATCCTACAGCAGACTAGCCCCACCCATTCAGCCTACTGCAGACTAGCCCCACCCCACTCATCCTACAGCAGACTAGCCCCACCCATTCAGCCTACTGCAGACTAGCCCCACCCATTCAGCCTACTGCAGACTAGCCCCAACCATTCAGCCTACTGCAGACTAGCCCCACCCATTCAGCCTACATCAGACTAGCCCCACCCATTCAGCCTACTGCAGACTAGCCCCACCCACTCATCCTACTGCAGCCATGCACCAGCTGTTCAACCTGTGGACTTCCTCCAGGATCCTGGTGACGAGCTCCATGCTCTTGTTCTCCTCTGTGGTGGGCAAAGGGAGGAGTTTATACACCACCTTCCATGATTCAAAGTATGCCTCCACCTGGGCTCCATAAAGGTCATTAACGGTTTCATCAATAACCACGAAACGTCTCAGGGATTTAGAGCTTGACTTCAGGGTTTGGACCTCCTCAGGGTCAGCTATGTGTCCGAACAGTAAAGTGTCATTATTCTTGTTCAGGAGCTTCTCACACTCTATGACCCTGTAGGTAAAGATGATCGGGCTGACCACTGTCCAGGTGACTCCGTGTCCAGTAGAGGATTCGTAGCTGAAGGACCAAAACAAACCACAATTTTTAGACATAAACAAGACAGTGTTACTCAATCCTGGTCCTGGAGGAGCCTCTGCACAGTTTAGTGCTTTTTCTGCTCCCAACACACAACAAATCAACTCTAACCATATCATACCCTGACCCTAACACTGACCCTAACACTGACCCTAACACTGACCTTACCATGTGTTTACCCTACCATAACCCCATTCTAACCATTATCATGCACTGACCCTAACACTGACCCTGACCCTGACCTTAACACGTCTTCTGCTACTTTTATAGTCCTTACAAGATAACAACTTTGAAAAGATTTTACAGATGTTGATAATAATAATAATAATAATAATAATAATAATAATAATAATAATAATAATGAGAATAATAATAATAATAATAATAATGAGAATAATAATAATAATAATAATAATAATAATAATAGAAGTATAGACATATACAACCTGTTCACAGACCCTGCAGCGTTTATACTCTGTTATTCAGCCTCTACTATAAAACACACACATGTAAGCACTTACTGTAAGGTCAGGTCTTTAAATAGAAAAGCATTTCAGCCCCTCAGAGACCCCCTTTACAGCACTGCTACAGTTTAAACCAGATCAACCGATGATCAACCTCATAATAATAATAATAATAATAATAATAATAATAATAATAATAATAATAATAATAATAATAATAATAATAATGTTTCAAAGTGAAATGATGAAATTGACAGAATCATTGATTAATAAACTTAGTTACTGAATATAATCAGATGCTGTAAATTAGTTCTGTATTAGTACAACTTTACTTCTAAAATATTAATAACTCTAATTAATATAATGATTACATTATTAACACTATTATTATTATTATTATTATTATTATTAACATTAAATGAACAGATTCAGCTTCATTTAACAACGTTACATTCTGGAAAAACTGAGTTAACTCACATTTTAGCGTCTGACCGGTGTCCCTGTCCATGTCCAAGTCCAGTCTGTCTGGTCCAGGTTCCGTTAACCCGGATTAAACTGTATTCTGTGGCGGTTCCATTACTGGTGGAATGTTTTGGCTCGACTGTGTGTGACATGATCCTCCAGTGTCCAGTCAAACTAACCACTACCAGCAGAGCCGGGGACCCCGGTCAGCGACGAGCACAGCGACCTTTCAGCTGAACGCACTCATTTAACGTCTGAATCAACTTCAAATTCAGAATTATTTGCATAGAAATGTAAAATAATAGTGAAACACATCATAACAATAAAAGAACATAACCCCTGATGAGTGACTCAAAGGAAAAGCTCTCTCAGAGGAACCCAGGGTTCCAGACTCACGAGGGGGGACCCACCCCCTATGGTCAGTAATGAAAGTGATCCAGTGGTTATGAATGCACTGCCCGAGACACTGTTCTGAGAAGAGTTTGGGTCTAAAATGTGTTTTTATTTATGGTTCACGGATACTTGCTGTAGGGAGCTGCACCAGCAAAACCAGTAACAAGTCTGTGCTCTTTGTGATTCTGGAGGAGGTGCCACTGGGTGACCAGGAGCCACTGGTCGTCATAATTTCACAGAAAGACAGAGGAGGTGGGGGTGGTTCCACTAGAACGTGGAACCACTAGACGTTCTCTAGATTCAGAAGTGTGGGGTCTGCCTATTGGCCAAACTGTCAACCACTGCAATAGCACGGCACCTACGGCCCTCGTCCAGTATCACTAGTGGGGCTTTAACCTGCTGGGTCCCAGTCTGTCTGCACTGGTGGCACATTTCCTGCATTTATAAATCTGCATTTATAAGATCATCACCATATAATCAACATTCCAGATAAAACTGGGAGGACTGGTTTCACTGGTGGCATGAAATGGCCAAATGTGATGTGGTCATTGCAATTCCTATTATACTGCAATAATATGAAATTATGATGTTAATGTATGATACATTAACATCATTATGTTAATTTAGGTTTATTATTATTATTATTGTTATTTTATTTATCATTTTAATATTTAAATTGTTTTATATTTACTTTTTAGTTGGAATTATATCATATTATATATTTTTTTCCCTCACAATTAAATGAAAATTGTATTATTATTTTCTGCTTTCAATCCCTTTAGGCTGTAAACATCTGGCTGCTTTGGAAATGAGGGTCATCCTCAATGTATCACAGAGTGAAAGGTTGATTGATTGATTGATTGATTGATTGATTGATTGATTGATTGATTGAAATGAAAATATGTACTAAATCATGGCTACAGTGAGAAGTATCAATAAATTGGGCTTAAAATAGAAATATGTAAATAATAATAACTACATCTGCAGATTTTAATCAGTGGATAGAGTTTCTAGGAGCTGATAAACTGTATATGATGAGAATAACAGTTGATAAAAGTAAGGCTGTAACTGGGTTACACTGTCTGACTGCAGGGGGCCAATATAACCAGCAGGGGGCGACACCGTATAAAGAAAGTTGTTATAAAGAAAGAAGTTTATTTTCCCTTCAACAGTAAATGAAGACATATGATAAAACATGTTGATGAACACTTTTGACCCTTTAAAGCCTATAAATGTATAAATAAAAAAATAATTCTCGATAAAAAATCCATTTGCTGATTTTGAAAGAGAAAAGAGAACTCAAAGCTCTAAAAACGAAATCTCCATCGGAACCTGGAACAAAGCGTGAACCCTGGCAAGCTGGAAGCAGTGAAGATAACCCTAACCCTAACCCTAACCCTAAACATAACCCTGGACAGCAAAGAAGACAAACAAATGGATCCTGGACAGAATCAAGCCTAACCTCTCGCCCAGATGGTCAGTCTGAAGATTTTGGACTTTGGACAGATCATGAGAAGAATCGATTCACTGAAGATCACCAGCCGTGGAAGAGTTGAAGGTAAAAGAGGAAGAGGTTACCAGCTACAAGATGGATGGATACAATTTGAGGAGTAATAAACCAACCATTCAGACGCCTGAAGACCCAAACCGAAGACGGGACATTCTGGAGGAACACTATCCAAATGGTCACCAGGAATCAGAATCGACTTGATGGAAATTAATAATAATAATAATAATAATAATAATAATAATAATAATAATAATAATAATAATAAAAATCTGCTCCCTCCTGGTAGAAGAGTTGACTCCATCTACATAATGTGTGTGGATCATATGAACATTATAGAGCGTTATAGAGCGCCCCCTACACTTCCTGTAATGTATTACAGTCTGTCAGAATGAGCGTGTGGATCATATGAACATTATAGAGCGTTATAGAGCGCCCCCTACACTTCCTGTAGTGTATTACAGTCTGTCAGAATGTAAAATCACATCATAGTGTAAAGCTCAAATGCCTTGCCTAATAAACCGATCTGGAAAAAGAGACATAATAATAATAAATACAGTATATAAACATTAGGTCAGACTGATGTAATTGTAAATGTAATGGATATGATTGTATGAAATCTACAGATGGTTGTTATTCAGGCCAGACAGGAGGAGCTGTAGTTGCGCGGTGAGGCCTTTGGGGGCGCTAAGTCAGTCACTGCGGCTGCTCGGCGCCGATGACGCGCAGAAGAAGAGACGAAGCGCCGTCGCGGTTTTAGAGAAACAGGAAGAGAAACATGTTTACAGGTAAACAACAACAAATAACAACATCAAACAACAACAACAAACAACCACCACCAGCAGCAGCGCTGTGTCAGAGAGACGGTCTGCTTTGTGACAGGAACTGATTCGACTTACAAACGTATTTAATTCGGTTTATATTTCGGTTTTAGTTCATTTCGGTTTAGTTTGTCAGGTCGAATTTAATGAGCTCTGCAGTTATCTCTCAGTTTGAGTGTTTATTATGGATTTACTCTGATTCAGTTTAATTCGGCTTATATCAGTTTAATTCGGTTTATGTCAGTGTAATTCAGTGTATTTCAGTTTAGTTCGGTTTATTTCAGTTTAATTCGGTTTACTTATGTCTAGTTTAGATTAATTCAGTTCATTTCAGTGTAATTCAGTTTAGTTTAGCTCAATTCAGTTTAATTCAATTTAACAAAGTTCAGTTTAGCTTAATTTGGTTTATTTCAGTTTGTCAGGCTGAGGTAGTGCCTTTTGTGCTTTGGTAAATTGGTTTTTATTATGTATTTCCTCTGATTCAGGTTAATTCAGTTTATTTCTGTTTAATTCAGTTGTTTTTCAGTTTAATTTGGTTTATTTCAGTTCATCAATTAATGCCTCCTTTTGTGCTTTAATAAGATCTGGAATTGGTGTGTATTATGGATTTCCTCTGATTCTGTTTAATTTGGTTTAGTTTAATTCAGTTTCATTCGTGTAGTTTAGTATAATAAGATAAAATAGAACTTTATTGATTGTTTCATTCAGTTTAGTTTAGTTTAATTCAGTTTATTTTCAGTTTGTCAGGCTGGTTTAAGGCCTTTTGTGCTTTAATAAGATCTGGAATTGGTGTTTATTATGGATTTGCTCTGATTTAGACAAATGAGAGATCTGTGGGTCAGACATCGGTCCACCAAGTCAAAATCAGCAAAAGAATTTAGTTCCGACTGCCTGGGCGGCTCTGCTCCCCACCTCTGGTTAACCCAGGTTCACCACGTTCACATTGGGTTCATTTATCTGAAGACGGCATAGGCAGGGTGTACAGGTGTATGATTTGGTACTGGCTCCAGATGTCTCCTACCACCTCAGAGATCTTGGCTTCTTTTAAGGTGTTTATGACCATAAAGCATCAGATAACACAAACTGAACATAGTCCAACTTACCTTGATTAACAAAAATATTATTATTAATAAACACTCCAGCAGCACTGCTTTGTCTGAACCACTCATACCATCACTGAGAATGACCCACCACCCACATAATAGCTGCTCTGTGGTGGTCCTGTGGGGTCCTGATCATTGAATATCATGGTGAAAGGAGGAGAATAAAGTCTGCAGAGAAACAGATGAACTACAGTCTGGAATTAAGATCTACAAAGTGCTCCTGTGTGATCAGAGGAGCTGATAGAGTGGACAGGGAGAGTAGATACAATGAGATGGTCATAATGTTATGGTTGACCAGTATATCAAGCAGTATAGGCTCTGAAGGTATCTAAGGATTAACCTAAAACAACATGGTCCCATGTTTGATTTGTCATGGAAGATCTCGTGGTGGATTAGTGTTAATCTGAATTAAACAGTAGAGCCTTTCAGTGAATGCCTGGCATGTGCCCATCATGTATGTGATTGGTGGAGTCGGGCCAATCACATACTCTTTCCTGTGACTCATTATGAGTCATCCTTTTTAGAACTTGAGGCCATTTCTGTGGGCTTGAATTTCTAGTTTGACATATTCACCAAAAACACATTCCAGACTTTTAGATATATGTATGAATAGATATACGTACATATCAGGACTAAAACACTTTATATTTCAGAAATCCTAGTGGAAACTGATCACCCAGACCTTTTGATCTTAAAGTGCAACGTTTTATTTGTAATGATTCGATTGACCAGGATGTTTATAATAATAAGTTCTATAAAACACTTGACAGAGGTCCAAATAAAATAAAAAACATGAACATTCTTTATTATTTTTATTATTTGTGTATCAGTATTATCCCTGCTCAGGACTTTTATTCTGAAATTTGAACACTGTGTGAGCAAAGAAAGAGAGCAAACAGCCCTTCCCTTCCTCTATAACCCAATATCTGGGTCAGTGATGCCATTAGCCCCGCCCCCTCTCTCTGATCAGTCAGAGTCTGTATGCAGGTTGATCATCAGCCCCGCCCCCTCTCTCTGATCAGTCACAGTCTGTATGCAGGTTGATCATCAGCCCCGCCCCCTCTCTCTGATCAGTCACAGTCTGTATGCAGGTTAAGCATCAGCCCCGCCCCCTCTCTCTGATCAGTCAGAGTCTGTGTGCTGGTTGAACATGTTCACGTGGACAGAGCAGTAAACAAAACTGAACAGTTTAGATTCGATTGAATAATATTTGTCTATTTTTAACAGTTTGTACATCATCTTATTGATGAGTTTTGATTTGTATTTTTGTCTTCTTTTCTACACAAATTAGAATTTGATCCAGGAACATCAGGAGGAGAATAAACTGCTCAGCCACTGAAGGAGAGATTCATTGTGAGAACATGGCATCCAGAAGAACCACCACTCCTCAGCAAACATCTTCTGGAACTTGCAACACAAATACACTTTGTAAACCAATACAAAAACAGACAAACAATGAGAGTCCACATCTCTGTCCAGAGTGTGGAAAGACTTTTAATCAGCTGACGCATCTCCAACGTCACCATCGCATTCACACTGGAGAGAAACCGTATCAGTGTTTGGAGTGTGGGAAGAGCTTTACTGTACAGCACAGTCTCAACAGACACCAGCGCATTCACACTGGAGACAAACCGTGGTTCTGCTCAGAGTGTGGAAAACGTTTCATCCAACGGCGTAATCTACAAATACACCAGCGTGTTCACACTGGAGAGAAACCGTACCAGTGTCCAGAGTGCGGGAAGAGCTTTAGTGATGGGTGTAATCTCAAAATACACCAGCGTATTCACACTGGAGAGAAACCGTGGATCTGCTCAGTGTGTGGGAAGAGTTTTAATCAACAGAGTCATCTTCAGCTACACCTGCGCGTTCACACTGGAGAGAAACCGTATCAGTGCTCTGAGTGTGGGATGAGCTTTAGTAACAGCTCTAATCTCTCAACACACCAACGCATTCACAGCGGAGAGAGACCGTTTCACTGCTCAGAATGTGGAAAAAGTTTTACTCTACACCGACACCTACAGGTCCACAAGCGCATTCACACCGGGGAGAAACCGTATGACTGCTCGGTCTGTGGGAGAAGGTTTGCTGCACAGAACACTCTTCAGCTACACCAGCGTATTCACACTGGAGAGAAACCGTATCACTGCTCAGACTGCGGAAAGAATTTCACTGTCCGGAGTACTCTCCTACGACACCAGCGCGTTCACACCGGAGAGAAACCGCATCACTGTTCAGAGTGTGGCAAGAGCTTTACTCTCCGGGGGCATCTCAAAATACACCTGCGCATTCACACTGGAGAGAAACCATATTACTGTTCCGAATGTGGGCGGAGCTTCAGGCATTCCCATACTTTTAAGACACACGTGCATGAAGAGGGAGGTCAAAAATCATGATACAAAAAGGGGTGCAGTCATAGGTCACAGTTTACAATAAGGGTAACAACAGTAATTACAACAGTAATAAACATTAACAAACTGCTTAATTATTAATGGACACTACTTAACCTGAGAGCCACACAGGCTTTACAACTCAGGACCAGAGTAACCTACATATATGATACTCATATCATAATAAACATTACTCTGTCTAAGTCTATAATTAAAGACTACCCTATCGAACCATGGTTTTGTCAACTGAATAAAATTTAAATCCCAGTTTAAATACCAAAGCAGCCATTCAGTGCATGTTTACTGCTCTGTCCACGTGTACATGCTCAACCTGCATACAGGGTCTGACTGATCAGAGAAAGGGGGCGGGGCTGATGATCAACCTGCACACAGACTCTGACTGATCAGAGAGAGGGGGCAGGGCTGATTACATCACTGACCCAGATGTTGAGTTAGATATAAAAAGTAAGGGAGGGGCTGTTTGCTCAAATTTCAGAATAAAAGTAATAATACTGGTCCATACATAAATAATAAACATAATAAAGACATTCGGATTGTTTATCATTTCATTTTGACCTCTGAAGAATGTTTAATTATAAATATCCTTGTCAATCTAATCATTACAAATCAATTTTTCAACAGGATTTCTGTCCTTATATTAGTCCTTATAACCAAGTAAAACAGGGTCAGATACGTATCTGTTAATATATAAATCTCAAATGAAGACAGCATCTGGAATGTGTGACTGTCTCCTAGAAATACATTTATAATCTTTTGGTGAATACAAGTACGTCAAACTATGAAAAATGGTCTAGAGTTCTAAAGGATAAAAGATTATTAAACATTACTTAATATTGAGTAATGAATGAGTGAAGATACACTTATATAACATATCCTTTCTGGACAGGCAAGGACATTTCACAATCACACTCAGCACAGTCTTTTGTTCAGTGGCAATTAATAATTAGTTTAGACATTACTAAGCCATTTAGTAATGTTTATTACTGTAACTAGTTACCCAGTCAAAAACAAATATCATGTGATTATTATTGAATTTGAATAACATTGGACCAGCCATGACCTGGTGGTTCAGATGCTCCCCGGGCGCCATGGATCGGGCTGCCCACCGCTCTGGGCACGTGTGCTCACTGTCCCCTAGTGTGTGAATTCACTAGTGTGTGTGTGTGTCTGTAGGGATGGGCTAAATGCAGAGGACAATGTCCTCTGTGTGCAGTAAGGGGCTCTTTGAGCTTGTTTTGTTCCTGTATCTTGGAATTTCTCATTAAAACAATGCATGGAATGTCCTCATGGTGTCAGACTTTCTCTATTCTACTCATTCACCCAAAGTAATAAGCTGTGAGCACTCGTTTACCTTTGATCTGTCATTTTGGTCATGAGGGTCTTGAGTTTAAAAAATGTAGACTGATCTGATCAGTATTTATTGATCTACTCATACAGAAGTGGTGTCTCTCAGGACGGCGTCGGGTTTAACGCAACACGCCAGACGTCTCTGCATGGAGGTGTAGAGGTTCCTAATGGTGTCCTGTGATGATCCGTCCCATGCAGCTTGAATGTTCTCACTCAGTTCTGCAGATGGTGTGGTAGGGGTGGAGTGTTGATAGAGCGTCCAATAGCATCCCACACATTTTCAATCAGGGACAGATCTGGAGATAAGACCAACCACGACGAGATCTTGCAGAAGCCAAAGGCGATGTTAGTGGTGTACAAATTTAGAGCCTCAGGCTCCACAAGTACATTTGTGTTCTACATGTGGAAGATACTTTATGTCCTCATATGGCCTCTACAGCCAACTATCATCTCATTCCTTTCTTACCTCCAGCTCCTAGATCTTAGCCCTAACCAGCCCCATAACCACTAAAATCCAGCCACTATATCCAAAAACTCTAATCCAGGGGTTTCTAACCCTGCTCCTGGAGAGCTACCTTCCTGCAGATCCAACCCTAATCCACCCACCTGATCCAACTAATCACTGTCTTTAGAAGCTCTAGATAGAAGTTAGATTTGGCTTGGAATGTAAACCTGTGTTCCTTTTCAGTTTTTCAGGGGTAAGCTTGGGGACCCCTGCTCTAGACCCTAATGCCTCACACCAAACCCCTTTTTGCACAGGTGCTCAAGTGACACACCTCACTACAAAAACATTGAACTTAACATTTAATCGGCTCCTTTTCCAGCAAAGCAATTAAAAAAAGAAGTGTTTCAGTCCCAAAATATGTACACATACACACACTGTACAAACGTCAGCACTACAAGTTTCGGACGCCTGAAAGAAAGTTCAGAAAGAAAAACACGTTTCTTTGACCTAAACGTTTACCTGCTTCTACATCAGCTGATCGAATAAAGTCATAATCAATAACAAAAGACAATTTCACACCATTTAAGCTCAGAATAAATGGCAATACATCAATAAAAGGCATGAAGAATCAGAACAGATCCAAAACATTAACTGAAATTCAACAACACATTTACACCAACCATAACATCACGACTACCTCTATGTTTTTGCATTCACTGTCCACTCTGTCAGCTCCTCTGACCACACAGGAGCTCTTTGTGGTTCTATAATTCAGACTGTAGTTCATCTGTTTCTCTGCAGACTTTATTCTCCTCCTTTCACCCTGATCTTCAATGATCAGGACCCCACAGGACCACCACAGAGCAGATATTATGTGGGTGGTGGGTGATTCTCAGCACTGCAGTCACACTGACATGGTGGTGGTGTGTTAGTGTGTGTTGCTGGTACGAGTGGATCAGACACAGCAGTGCTGCTGGAGTGTTTAAACCCCTCAGTGTCACTGCTGGACCAAGAACAGGAATGTCCAGCCGACAGCGTCCTGTGGGCAGCGTCCTGTGACGACCAACACAAACTGTGCAGAAACAGATGAGCTTCTGAGGTGGAGACACTCGGTAGGAGTGTCTCATAGAGTGGACAGTGAGTGGACACAGTGTTTAAACACTCCAGCAGCTCTGCTGTGTCCGATCCACTCTTAACAGAGTAACACTAACACACCACCACCATGTCAGTGTGACTGCTGAGCCCAGTGGAAATGGACAGTAAATGTAGAAACAAGGAGGTGGTTTAACGGTGTATAACGTTTTAAGTACTAAATACAAACAAATATGCTATGAAATTTACGGTGAAAACTTTACAGATTTCAATCATTTATATTAAGTGCTGCAGATTTCCTGAGGTCATCTGATGCACCACCTTGGGATGCTTCACCGATGCTGCACAAACCACAGCTTGATAACTGTGGTCCTAAACCATAACACACACACTGAACAGGCCTGCTCACGTTACCCTCTGCACGGCTGAAAGGTCAGTCCAGGCACAATCGCTGAAGCACGAGTCAAAACGGTTGAGGACGAATCGTCTCCGTTTTCCTCGGTTTCTTGTCTCTGTTTGTTTTTCTGGTTTCTAGGCGTCCGGGTTCACTCACAGGCCAGTTTTCCATCAAAGCTCGACAGCGCGATGGCGAACGCCTGGACGGCACACAACGGGTACTTATAGTCCAGAGTGAAAGTGTCGTCCGACACGCGGCCGAACTGCATCAGGATGTAACTGTCTGATAAACACAAACAACAAACACAATAAAACATCAGATTCAGAATAAAACTGCATACAATGTTTATTATTTATGTATTTAATTATTATTGATTTACTGTCTTTGCTGTGAACGATCTGGAAGTTCTTGATGGAAGCCTGCGTGACTCGTCCCGAGAAGTTCAGGACGTATGAAGCCGTGTCATCGTTCCAGACTGGAGTTTTATTATGGAGCTCGATCAGATTATCCATCTGTCTGTTCTGATAACGCATCAATAACCCGTCGTATTCCTGTAGAAACAGAAGAACATTCAGAGCAGATCATAAACTTAATGCTCTTTGTGGTTCTATAATTCCAGACTGTAGTTCATCTGTTTCTCTGCAGACTTTATTCTCCTCCTTTCACCCTGATCTTCAATGATCAGGACCCCACAGGACCACCACAGAGCAGATATGATGTGGGTGGTGGGTGATTCTCAGCACTGCAGTCACACTGACATGGTGGTGGTGTGTTAGTGTGTGTTGCTGGTACGAGTGGATCAGACACAGCAGTGGTGCTGGAGTGTTTAAACCCCTCAGTGTCACTGCTGGACCGAGAACAGTCCATCAACCAGAAATGTCCAGCCGACAGTGTCCTGTGGGCAGCGTCCTGTGAGCGCTGATGAAGGACTAGAGTCCTACTGAAATGTGCAGATTGATTTGACGTGACGTTCTCTCTGAGTCGGTACCATTAAAAGCACCAAGTTTGGTTCGCTCACCCTTGTGTTGGGGTTCTAGACAGTGGTCGGGGCTGGGGGCAGGGTGGGTTAAGAAATAAATAAACAAATTCGTTAAAAAACAGCTCACACTCTGAGCGCGAATCGGCACTCGCTCATTATCCTCGTCCATTCCCGGGATTATCACCGTCATTTTCCGAGGTCCTTTAAACCCCAAGACATTCGTCTCCTGAGAGCAGAAACACAATCCTGACCTCAGTTCAGATTTAACTGGAGTCAAACACGAAATAAACTCTATCGTGATTTGACTCACGTAGATGATGGCGGCTAGTTCCTGCCGGGCATTCGACAGATCCCGTAAAGCGCGGTCGGGATTCAGCCCGTTATCAAACACTGTGAACTTAGTGCCCATCAGATTAGACCTAAAGACAATCAATCAATCAATCAATCAATCAACCAATCAGTCAATCAGTCAGTCAATCAATCAATCAATCAATCAGTCAATTAATACATACATACTGTACTTAAACAGTCAAACAAGTCAAGCAAGACAGAGTCTGATTCTCAATCAGCAGTGTGTGTGTGTGTGTGTGTGTGTGTGATTATGATATTAATCATAAATCATTTATTATATTGCTTTTATATCTGATGTCACAGAGTAGCTACAGAAATCAGAAGGTGTAAGAATGTTATTAAACTGTTTTTAATATTCATAAAGCCACTCCGATGCCTTAGCGGGAATTCCGTACCTCAGCTTCCCGATGTAGTTCTCTCCTCCTCGGGAAAGATCCGTGGCGTCTATCGAGATTAAATAGTTGGAGGTTGCGCTTTTCTTTCTCTTTCGTCCAGCCAAAAGGAAAACCTGCAGAGAAGGAAAAGCGGCCTGTCAGTCGAACATCTCTGCTGTGGGGTTTCGTGTTTGGGAGTGAACTCTGACCTTCTTGTCGTTGTCCAGGTGAAGGAAGTACGTGGGGTAAAAGCCTCTGTCCATTCCTCGTTTATCCCGAGTCACTTTACACTTCACGGTCATTCCCTCAGGAGCCGGCAGCAGAACGAACTCCTCCAGATCTTCAAACTCCACCTCTGGAGAAGGAGCGCGTTCCTGGGGGGATTAATACGGTGCAGATGTTCGATTGATCAGATTATTTAATTGTCAGACTGTCAGTGTCTGATGAAGAGATGATCACTTTATCAGATTCTCAGCTGATCAGATGTTTTTGTGTGAAAGTGTTTCAGGTTTAGAGGTTTTTTGTTTACTTTTTTGCTTTTCTTTCCTTTTCCTTTTTTCTTCTTCGCTCCATTTTCTTCTTCACTTTCTTCAGCTTTAGCAGAACCTGAGAGAGAAATCAGCATTACTGACGTCCAGCGGAGAGAGAGACAGACAGAGAGACACAGAGAGAGAGAGACAGAGAGAGACACACACACAGAGAGAGAGAGAGAGACAGAGAGACAGAGAGAGAGAAAACAAGAGAGACAGAGAGAGAGAGAGAGAGAGAGAGAGAGAGAGTAGCTCACCCTTTTTCTTGCTGGTTTTGTCTTTCTTCTCTCCACTGGTTTGAAACATGGAGGTGGAGGTGCTCGACTTTTTCTTGTTTTTACTTGGTTTAACTTCGGCTTCACTCTCGTCACTGTCTGACTGGACAGCTACACACACACACACACACACACACACAGACAGTTAGTGATAATGATAATGATGATATCAGTTATAAGAAGGACAGTTTGAGCAGTAATTTATGTTGGTGTTGATATTAGGGTTAGTATTTGTAGTTTTGGTGTTTTGATGATGTTATGATATTGATGTTGATGAAGGTGGTGTTGGTGTTAGTGTTGAAGGCGATACTGATGGTGTTGTTGAAGGTGATACTGATAGTGATGGTGTTGAAGGTTGTGTTGGTGTTGAAGGTGATACTGATAGTGATGGTGCTGAAGGTTGTGTTGGTGTTGAAGGTTGTGTTGGTGTTGAAGGTGATACTGATGGTGTTGGTGTTGAAGGCGTTGCTGATAGTGATGGTGCTGAAGGTTGTGTTGGTGTTGAAGGTTGGGTTGGTGTTGATCACCTTTCTTCTTTGTGATGAAGTTTGGTTTCTCCCCGTTTATCTGGAACATGGAGGCGGCTTCATTTTTGGGCTTGGTTGTTTTTGCTTTGCTCTCAGATTCACTTTTGTTTTCTGAAAAAGAGGAAAAAATTTATTTAAAGAGAAATTTAACACAGAACCTGAAAAAGGGGATAGATTAGGAGGGTGTGGTTGATTAGGAGGGTGTGGTTGATTAGGAGAATATGATTGATTAGGAGGGTCTGATAGATTAAGAGGGTGTGGTTGATTAGGAGGGTGTGGTTGATTAGGAGGGTGCGGTTGATTAGGAGACTGTGATGGATTAGGAGGGTGTGGTTGATTAGGAGGGTGTGGTTGATTAGGAGGGTGCGGTTGATTAGGAGACTGTGATGGATTAGGAGATTGTGGTTGATTAGGAGGTCTGATGATAGATTAGGAGGGTGTGGTTGTTGGGAGGGTGTGGTTGTTGGAGGTGTGATGGATTAGGAGGTGTGGTTGATTGGGAGGTCTGATAGATTGGGGTGTCGTTGATTAGGAGAGTGCGGTTGATTGAGAGACTGTGATGGATTAGGAGGTGTGGTTGATTAGGAGGTGCCAGTAGATTGGAGGGTGGTTGATTAGGAGGTGTGGTTGATTGGGGGCTTGATGGATTGGGAGGGTGTGGTTGATTAGGAGGTGGGTTTGATTGGGAGACTGTGAGTGGATTAGGAGGGTGTGGTTGATTTTGGAGGTCTGATAGATTAGGAGGTGGTTGATTAGGAGACTTGATGGATTAGGAGGGTGTGGTTGATTAGGAGGGTGCGGTTGATTAGGAGACTGTGATGGATTAGGAGGGTGTGGTTGATTAGGAGGGTCTGATAGATTAGGAGGGTGTGGTTGATTAGGAGGGTGTGGTTGATTAGGAGACTTGATGGATTAGGAGGGTGTGGTTGATTAGGAGGGTGCGGTTGATTAGGAGGGTGTGGTTGATTAGGAGGGTGTGGTTGATTAGGAGGGTGTGGTTGATTCGGAGACCTTTGGCTTTGGGTTTCTTTTCTTTGGTGTTTGCGGGAGAATTCTCCTTTGTGATCTTTTTCTTGGGCTTTTTTTGCTCTTCTTCATCGTCGTCATCATCAGTGTCAGAATCTGAACTCAGAAAAAGTTCATATTATTATTAACTTTATATTTATTATACAGTAAATCATTTAAAGACTGTGTGTGTGTGTGTGTGTGTGTGTGTGTGTGTGTGTGTGTTTGATGGTGTGGTCGTCTATCTGGATGTATTCTCTTACTTTTCTTCTTCTTTGGTTCGCTCTTTGCCTTTTTCTTCACCTCCGTTTTCCGTCTCTTCCAGGTTCTTTTCTGGTTTCTTTTTCTTCACATTTTTTCCGTCTGATCAAACAAACCGTAGTTCATCAGGATTCATTCATCAACACTCTTAAAGACAAAGGTTCTATAAAAGGTTCTCTGAGTGATGTCATAAAAGAAGCAGTGTTGATTACCATCAGTTCCCTCAAAGAACCATATTTGTAAGAAGATGGAGTGTGAACTCCCATAAAAATAAATTTTCTTGATACATGATCTGTCATCTGTCATCCATAATCCTCATTTCTCCTCTCACTGTCCATCCTATCAGCTCCTCTGATCACACAGGAGCTCTTTGTGGTTCTATAATTTCCAGACTGCAGTTCATCTGTTTCTCTGCAGACTTTATTCTCCTCCTTTACCCTGATCTTTGGCTAGTCAGAGGACCCCACAGGACCACCACAGAGGCAGATATGATGTGGGTGGTGGGTCATTCTCAGCACTGCAGTCACACTGACATGGTGGTGGTGTGTTGGTGTGTGTTGCACAGTGCAGTGGATCAGACACAGCAATTAACAACAGGTGTTTAAACACTGTATTCACTCACTGTCCACTCTGTTAGACACTCCCTAGTTGGTCCACCTTGTAGAAGTCAGAGACAGAGGCTAATCTGTTTCTGCACAGTTTGTGTTGAGTCGATCATAGTCCTTCATCAGTGCTCACAGGACACTGTCCACTTTTCCAGCAGTCCATCAGGGACAGTGAGGTTAAAACACTCCAGCAGGACTGTATCTGATCCGTGTATGAAAAGAACTCAGAAGCTACATTATAATACATGGACATGGACTGACTTTTTGCAGGAGTTTGGCCACTTTCTGCTGGTTGATCTTCACTCTTCTTGGTTTTGCTCTTTTTGGATGTGGTCTCTGAACCGTTGGCTTTTGAAGAATCTTTTTCTGGTTTCTTCTTCTTGGGTTTCTGCACAAAACAACAAAGAAAACTATGCAGTGACCTCAGATATCATACATATTATTCTAAATGTGCTGCAGGAATAAGGTGGAGGATCTCACATTGAGAAGAATTCTTTTAGACAGGGGTGGGACATTCATTACCTCAACATTTCTACCATTAAGGAGGAATTGGTCTTTGTCAGTCAGGTGTGTTAGCAATGATAGGTAACCTACCAATGATCTTCGGTGAACTTCTCCAACCTCATACTGGGATATTACCAGTACAGTACAGTAATGGGATATAAAGCCCACAGATATTTCAAGATTTGTTTCCACACAAGGACTGAGGAAAAAAGCTGGCTGTAACCAATGAAACGTGCTTAAAATATACCAGCCTTCACTGGCATTAGACTGTGTCCCATTAAAGTCCTAAACTGATCCAGAAACAGTGTCATGTAAATAGATAAGTAAACAATATCACGTCATCACCACAAACAGACTGATAATCCTGAAGTGGACAGTGGGACATTTTACACCAGATTAACCAGTTTCTGCTGCCCTTTTTTCTGTTTACTACCTTAGAATGTCTCTTTAATATCTCATTAATAGCACCTAATGTCCAACTGTCCAGTGCCTAGTAAGCACTAACAAGTACTGGTGTTGTCCCTGGCTAAAGGAGTCACTAATTGCATGTGTCAGAGACAGAGCACTTTTATAGGCTCCTCAGCGGGTGTCTTCGCTGAGCGGGGGAAACCTGTTTGACATACGAATCAGTGGAGGTGGTGTTGTGGTGGGCTTTGGACATTAACCTAAGCTTTTAGATATTCTATATTTCTGCATAGATTTACACTAAAACTTCATCAGATTGTCCTGAAGAAAGTCCTAAAAGTAGATAAAGAGAACCAACTCAAACAAATGAGACAAAAATGTGGGTCAGAAAATGTGGGTCAAGCACAAAGACAACAAGCCTAAACACTAACACAGCCCTGGATTTCATTGTTGCATAATGGTGTTAAAGTATGTAGGAATGCAGAGTGTACGATGAATTTTATTCACCGAGAACAGTCCACCAATCAGAAATGTCCAGCCGACAGCGTCCTGTGAGCACTGATGAAGGACTAGAGGACGACCAACACAAACTGTGCAGGAACAGATGAGCTTATCCAAGACCCGTCCCACACCTTCTCACACCCCATTCAAACTCCACCTTAAAGGTCAAAGGTCCTGCTCCTCATCTTGGACCCCAGGCTTCCAGTGTGGTTCTAAACCTGATGTCTGGACATTAGATAAACACCAGTAATATTCAGGTGTGGTTATTAATGGAGTCCTTAGAAAGGCCACGGCAAGTTAAGGAGACAAAGGGTTAATTCTGCAGTTCAGGCCGGATTCCGCTTTACTGGAGGACTGAGGAGTAATCCCATTATCCTCAAATCTCCTGTCTATTCCTGTAGAACACTGACCGAGAGCACTGTCAGTGTGTGTGTGTCTGTGTGTGGGTGTGTGTGTGTCTGTGTTAGGGTTAGGGTCCAGATTAACACCACAGACCCACCAATGAAAAACAAAGCTCGTCTGGGCCCTACAGAGCTTCAGCATAACATCATCTGTTAATGTGAATGGGGTCAAAGTTCAGCACAGGACCATCAGCTGAGCTTCATACTGACCTGCTTTCATCCACCATCACCGGGGGATCACTCATCTCCCTGAAATTCCCAGATTCCCTATATCTCCACAAAAATCCTGATTCGGTTTTATTCTTTTAAACCTCTCTAATCTGTTCTTCTCAAATCAGAGTTCTGAGATGTGTTTTGGCATCTCAGGTATTTTAAAGTCTTCTCTTAAACAGGTGAAGATCAGGACGAATCTACAGCATCAGGAACATCACCTGATCATGCAGATCTTCACCTCAACCTTCAGATCTTCGCTTGATCATTCAGATCTTCACCTCAACCTTCAGATCATAACCCAGACATTATCTACACTCTTTATGTTGTCAAGTAACTATAATAGTTAACACACACACACACACACACACACACACACACACAAAGTAACCCTACCTTTTCAACTTGAACATTGTTAACAGAAGAAACTTTGGAGTTAATAAAACCTGTCAGGTTTCCAGCAGAGAGAGAGAGAGAGAGAGAGAGAGAGAGAGAGAGAACAGAGAGAGAGTGTGTGTAGATGTCCAGAGTGAGTGTGAGTGTGAGAGTGTGACAGTGAGTGTTTGAATGTATGTGAGAATCAGCTGGAAAGGTGATAATTGGTTTAGACCATCTGCCTACACTCACACACACACACACACACACACACAGCATGCTACCACCTGCTGGTCAGCAGAAACACCTTCATGCACACTTACAACTAAACAAAAATAAACAACCTACAGGATTTTAAACGGTCAGTTAATTTATTCAAGGCAATAAATCGATGAAGCTGATGTACGAAACCAGAGGAGATCAGGAGGATTTAACGTCTCAGAAATAACCCCCGAACTGTAAACCAGTGTTACTGTTAATCATTAACACTTCTGCTGTATGCTGCTTTTCAGGTGTGCACATACTTTGCATGCGTGTGTGTGTGTGTGTGTGTGTGTGTGAGTGTGAGTGTGAGCATCACAGCACTGATATCACAACAAAGAAAGACCTTGGCTATGGCCATTGGCTTTATTCCCAGTACCTGCACAACTGTTCACATCAACACAACAGTTTACAACACTGGTACAAACCCATACACCTGCATTACATCTATACACATCTGTATGCACGTATACACACCTGTACACACCCCAAACCCATACATACTAGTGGCGCATGTACCTCTAATACCTGTAAACACCTATACTATATTTTTATTTCTATACTCACCTATACACAACTGAATGAACACACCTGTATACAACAGTACACACTCCTGAGTTCTCTATAAACTTTAGAACCAGAACAAACGACTGCTTCTACCACTGGAATAACGAGGAGACCCGGGATCAGTTATCGGAATGATTTTATTCAGTCTTGGAATTTTACAGCTGTGCACAAATATATAAACATACAAACACATCCACAACAAACAAACATCATAGAAACACGTCCGGAGCGTCTTTACCAACTACTTATAACGTAGTTTTTCATGAGAACAATCCTCAGATTTACGCAAACTTTAAAGTTAAAACATCAAACAACAGCAGTCGAATCCCATTCGCTGGAGCATCTCATCCGATCGTCAGTGCCTGAGTGAAGAGTGGGAACGCAGAGCTGGAAATACTCAGTATTTATTCAGGATTCCCTGATTCAGATCCTCACGGTCAGCTGATTTCGCACTAAATCAGAGTGAATTTTGGGATGAAATAGGTAGATATTTTTTTAACAGGAGAATTTCTGGGCACTGGTCTGGAGACCCCTCAGTGTTCGCTCGTTGAACTGGTAGGTCAGTTTGCGCTTGACTTTGGAGATTTCTCCAGTGCGAGAGTAATTCCGCCAGTGCTCGGGGCCATCTTCTGATAGGTCATGGTTTTGCGGTTTCCTTTGCGCTTCCCCACATTTTCTGCCAGCTTCTCTTTGTTCTGGGAGGAGAACTGGAACGTTCCGTTTGCCGAATGAACCCACCAGATGCAGCTGCGCATGTCGGACTCTGCAGCATCTCGTACAGGAACTGGAACAGACGCTCCTTCCGTTTTCCTGCAGACAAACGGTGAGAACAATATGCTGTTCTTAAAATGATATTCAGGTATCTTTCTGCACTGGTGTGTGTGTGTGTGTGTGTGTGTGTGTGGTCAGTCAGATCAATACAGCTTAAGGTAAAGGTGAAAGGTTCAGCACCAGTCAGTGGTACGATGGGCAGGGTCTCCCAGGCTGCGGTTCTCCCGTTGTCTATGAGTGGGTGGAGGGAACTCCGGGCAGATCGAACTGCAGTGGGAGTCAGAGTCACTGGAGGGCGGAGCTTCATACACACAGTGCACACCCTGAAACAGGTGTGAGGATTTAATTATGCACTTATAATCAGTGGTTCATTTGGTCCCCAAGTCAAGGATTCACAGGCTGTTTCTGACTCTTCCTATCGTATTTCACCTCCCAGCTGGTCGTCTGCCAGAATGTTGGCTCTTACTCACCCCAGGTTCAGTGGCCTGGCAGGCTGAGCTTTGCAGCAGAGCAGCCCGGGCAGCTGGAACAGAATCCTGGGCTGCATTTTGACTTTCTGGATCTGAAACCTCCACCTATGGTTCTCATCTTACTGATTGATTGGGCATAAAGCCTCAAATCACTTACCCACTCAGTGCCGCTGTACTGACTAGGCCAGTGCTGCTGGTCAGTGGTGCCATTGTCCCTCTAGCCGGCGAGCCTCCATACCTTGCTGCATTGGCCAACCAGCCCCACCAGCCATTCTCTAGGCACAAACACACACACATCAATGCAGTTCTCCGTTATCTACAGCCGTCTGAAGGATCCAAAGTCTTCCTAAACATCTCCAAATAATGAATGCATTTCTCCAATAACTCCAACCAATTAAGCACTTAATCGATGACCTCTCCTGACCTGCTGAACAGATTCTGCTGGAAATTCCAAGCAGGGACCACGCCCCATCTCAGTGTCTGAATATCGTGAGCATCTCAATGTCTGAGGATCTGAACATCTGAGTATTTTCGTACCTGATTATCGGCATATTTTAGTATCTGAGAACATCTGAATAGCTGAGTATTTTAGTATCTCAGTAATTGGGTACCTGGATATTTGAGCATCCGAACATCTAGTTATCTAAATGTCTGAGTATCTAAATACTTGAGTATTTTAGTAGTTGAGTATTTTAGTATTTGATTATTTTAGTATTTGAGTATTTTAGTATTTGAGTAAGTGAAAAATTTCAGCATTGGATGTCGTGTATGGAGTAAAGAAGCGATGAAGACACGTCCTCAGTTGCAGGTCTATCATTTATTGAACAATTGCAAAAGCAAGACAGTATCAAACCAGGCTTCTGGACGCCTGGATGAGAGAGTTCTGATTTGAAGTTCCTACTTTCTCTTTACTCAGGTCCTCCTAATCTAACCGTATTTATTCATGCTTAGGCCAGGAGCTACTGGAAGCTAAATCAACCTTCTTTACCATGTACGATCAAGTGCTTTTAAATCCTAAACATAGCCTAAGATGATCATATGGGTCCTCGTTGACAAAGCATCGCTTAATTGAAGACAACTCCTCAGGTCATGGAGGTGACAAAGGGACACTCCACATGGAGCAACCAGCTATCTATGAACCCACGTGTCAGTAACATTTGAACATGAAACCCAGTGTCTTGCACGCCATTAGATATCTAGTATTAGTTGGTTACCTCGAGGTGGTGTATATCAACTGTTCAGGAGAGGGAGGTGTTGTGTTGAACAAAACAGAAGGAGTTTCACTAGCCGGAATCAAACCCTAGCAGTGGTTTGTTTCCGCTGTTTGCTGACCTGCAATGACAATCTCTCTAATAATTAAACACGCCAGAACACACGGCTCTTCTCTGAATGCTCTGCAGGTGCTCATAATTGCCTCCAACTCCATCTCCCAGCAGATGGTCCAGCGGAACAGAGCTCCTGTAGGTACTGCAGCTGAAAGAACGCAGTACTGACTTTACAGGCGGGATGAGTACAGAAGGCAGACAGTACCGTACTGTGAATTTACAGACAGGACAGTACAGAGAAGGCATTGAGTGCAGTACTACAGATTTACAGACGGGACAGTACAGAGAACAGACAGTGCAGTACTGACTTTACAGATGGGACATTACAGAGTACAGACAGTGCAATTACTCACTTTACAGTGGGACAGTACATCGAGTACCAGACAGTGCAGTACTGACTTTAGAGCCGGGATGATACAGAGAAGTACGAACAGTGCAGTACTGACTTTACAGATGGGACAGTACATTGAGGACAGACAATTACGAAACACATTGACTTTACAGACGGGACATTACAGAGAGTACAGACAGTGCAGTACTGCCTTTACAGATGGGACAGTACATTGAGGACTGACAGTGCAGTACTGACTTTACAGACGGGACATTACAGAGAGTACAGACAGTGCAGTACTGCCTTTACAGATGGGACAGTACGTGAGGACGAACAGTGCAGTACTGACTTTACAGACGGGACATTACAGAGTACAGACAGTGTGCAGTACTGCCTTTACAGATGGGACAGTATAGAGAGAACAGACAGTGCAGTACTGATATTACTGGCCACAAATCCTTTAACTCCGCCCCTGTGAAACTGACCTTCTGATGACTGATGCAGTGCTTTGAAAGGTGATTTTATTCTGAGTAAAATGTTGTGGTCTTTTAAACAATAATAGCAAGAGTGAATTTATTTGTGTGTGTGTGTGTGTGTGTGTGTGTGTGTGTGTGTGTGTGTGTGTGTGTGTGTGGTTATTTGCAGCTTCACTCTCTGAAGCCATTTGCATTTGGATTAAATATTTGCAGACAGCTGAACTCTCTCTCTCTCTCTCTCCCTCTCTGCCTCTCTCTGTCTCTCTCTCTTTCCTGTGTGTGTGTGTGTGTGTGTGTGTGTGTGTGTGACATGTGTGTGTGTGTGTGTGTGTGTGTGTGGAGTGTGTGTGTGTGTCTTTCTGAGGAGAAAGAAACAATTTAGGTTCATTTGTTTCAGGCTAGAAAATAAAGTATGTAAAACTTAAGAACTCACTGGTTCCAGACTGCTCAGCATGATCTGGGGCAACACACACACACACACACACACACACACTTTTTTACACACACACACTGATATGTTCACTTTTTATATTTTTACACAGTATCAACACTTTTCATATTTGAAAAATAATAATTTATCATGGTTAATTAATTACTCTTCTCCTCATTTCTCCTCTCTGTCACTTTCTCATCCTCTGATCACACAGGAGCTCTTTGTGGTTCTATAATTCAGACTGTAGTTCATCTGTTTCTCTGCAGACTGTTCTCCTCCTTTCACCCTGATCTTCAATGATCAGGACCCCACAGGACCACCACAGAGCAGATATTATGTGGGTGGTGGGTCATTCTCATCCCTGCAGTCCCACTGACATGGTGGTGGTGTGTTAGTGTGTGTTGCTGGTACGAGTGGATCAGACACAGCAGTGCTGCTGGAGTGTTTAAACACTGTGTCCACTCACTGTCCACTTTGTTGGTTTCACTCTACAGTGTCTCAGCTTATGAATGCAAAGTCAGAGAGACAGAAGCTCATCTGTTTCTGCACAGTTTGTGTTAGTCGTCCTCTAGTCCTTCATCAGTGCTCACAGGACACTGCTCACAGGGCGCTATCGACTGGGCGTTCCTAGTTGATGGACTGTTCTCCCGGTCCCAGCAGTGACACTGAGGGAGTTTAAACACTCCAGCAGCACTGCTGCGTCTGATCCTCATTCAGCAACACACACTAACACAGACCTGTCGTGTGACTGCGTGCTGAGAATGACATTGCAATAAAGCACAGATACTGTTTTTATAGAAAATTACTACAGTGACCCGTCCCTTTAACTATACACTCCTACTGTTCTACTGGAGTTCTACACTTCTACATCTATACACTCCTACTGTTCTACTGGAGTTCATACCTACATCTATACACTCCTACTGTTCTACTGGAGTTCTACACTTCTACAACTATACACTACTACTGTTCTCCTGGAGTTCTACACTTCTACATCTATACACTCCTACTCTTCTCCTGGAGTTCTACACTTCTACAACTATACACTACTACTGTTCTCCTGGAGTTCTACACTTCTACATCTATACACTCCTACTGTTCTACTGGAGTTCTACACTTCTAACTATACACTACTACTGTTCTCCTGGAGTTCTACACTTCTACAACTATACACTACTACTGTTCTCCTGGAGTTCTACACTTCTACATCTATACACTTTGCTATATGCTCCTGGATTCTACTTCTCATCTATACACTCTACTGTTCTGCTGGAGTTCTACTTCCATTATACACTCCTACTGTTCTCCTGGAGTTCACCACTTCACATCTATGCACTCTACTGTTCTCTGGAGGTTCTACTTCTGCATCCTACATCTACTGTTCTACTGGAGTTCTACACTTCTACATCTATACACTCCTACTGTTCTCATGAGATTCTACACTTCTACAACTATACACTACTACTGTTCTCCTGGAGTTCTACACTTCTACATCTATACACTCCTACTCTTCTCCTGGAGTTCTACACTTCTACAACTATACACTACTACTGTTCTCAGGTTCTACACTTCATCTATACACTCTACTATGGGTTCCACCACACTTCTACAACTATACTACTGTTCTCCTGGAGTTCTACTACACTTCTGCATCTATACACTCCTACTGTTCTTCATAGGTTCTACACTTCATCTATTTTCTACTGTTCTCTGGAAATTCTACACTTATCTGCCACTACTACTGTTTCTCCTGGAGTTCTACACTTCTACATCTATACACTCTACTGTTCTACAGGTTCTACACTTCTCACATTATACTACTCTGTTCTTCAGATTCTACACTTCACAACTATACCTCATACTGTTCTACTGAGTTATACACTTCTACAACTTCTTATCCCTGTTCTCACCCCATTGTTCTGCTCTTCTACAACTATACACTCCCTACTGTTCTCTGAGTTCTACACTTCTACACTTCTCCTCACTACTGTTCTCCTGGAGTTCTACACTTCTACAACTATACACTACTACTGTTCTCCTGGAGTTCTACACTTCTACATCTATACACTCCTACTTTGTTCTCAGGTTCTGCTTCTACATCCTCTACTACTGTTCTCTGAAATTCTACACTTCTACATCGCTACACTACTACTGTTCTCCTGGAGTTCTACACTTCTACATCTATACACTCCTACTGTTCTACTGGAGTTCTACACTTCTACATCTATACACTACTACTGTTCTTCTGGAGTTCTACACTTCTACAACTATACACTCATACTGTTCTACTGGAGTTCTACACTTCTACAATATACACTCCTACTGTTCTCCTGGAGTTCTGCACTTCTACAACTATACACTCTTACTGTTCTACTGATGTTCTGCTCTTCTACAACTATACACTCCTACTGTTCTCCTGGAGTTCTACACTTCTACAACTATACACTCCTACTTGTTCTCCATAGGGAGACCTACTACACTTCTACAACTATACATCTTCACTGTTCTACCCCAGTGTTATGCTCTTCTATTCCATACACTCCTACTGTTCTCTAGGTTCACTTCTACAACTATACACTCCTACTGTTCCACTGGAGTTCTGCTCTTCTACAGCTATACACTCCTACTGTTCTACTGATGTTCTGCTCTTCTACAGTCTATCAACATAAATTGTATGGAGAACACACCTGTGTACCTGGGCAGAGCTCTGAGTGCAGATGCTGGTTCTGATGTTGCTGAAAGTGAACTGAAGCAGCTGAAGGTAAAATCCATCCAATGGTGAAAAGGCTGTAAAAGGTCACCTGCTGCCAAAACCAGCCTTTTATACACACACACACACACACACACACACACACACAAACCTGGAATCCCCATGACTTATTGCCAATCTATGCAAATTCTCTGTCTATGCCCCGCCCCCTGAGTAACAGTCTGCAGGCCCTCAGGCTCCACTTGTTTGTTTCTTTTGTCCTGCATTAATAAAAACAGCCATTTTTATTTACATTTAATGAGCTCATTATTTACTAACAACAATCTGATACACCTGATACAACTTCACCGGAACAGTCCACTCACAAACAAACTTCAAAGAAAACATTCAGAAATGTCATTGATATTTATTTTATATTCTCAGGTTTATCAGCATAATAACCTGACGTCATAACATCACATCATCATAAACATCAATAAATCAGTCGAGTTTTTATTCTTTATAAAGGTGACATTCAGTCCTAAACGACTGATACAAAACAAAGATATTCAATTAAATATTCACCGAAAATATCCCTTCTGTTTCTGAACACACCTCTGAAACACACGTCCTGAACGCAGAAGGGTTCAGTACACCAAACCCCAACATTAAGGAAATGTTTAAAAACATCACCAACCATTTAATAAACAATGTTTCTCTGTCTGTGTTGTATGAGTTAGTATTAGTGAATCAGTGTGAGTTAGCATTAGTGAATCAGTGTGAGTTAGCATTAGTGAATCAGTGTGAGTTAGAATTAGTGAATCGGTGAGTTGGTATTAATTGAATCGGTGAGTTAGTATTGAGTACGTCGGTGTGGAATTGGCGTTGAGTGAATCAGTGTGAGTTAAATTAGTGAATCAGTGGCGAGTTAGCATTAGTGAATCAGTGAGTTAGCATTAGTGAATCAGTGTGAGTTAGGGTGAATGGTCTGTGGCGAGTTAGTATTAGTGAATCAGTGTGAGTTAGTATTAGTGAATCAATGAGGTTAATATTGGTGAATCAGTGAGTTAATTGATAGTGAATCCAGTGTGAGTTAGTATTGAATGAATCCAGTGTTGTGAGTTAGTATTAGTGAATCGGTGTTAGCATTAGTGAATCAGTGTGAGTTAGCATTAGTGAATCGGTGTGAGTTAGTATTAGTGAATCAGTGTGAGTTGGTATTAGTGAATCAGTGTGAGAGTTAATATCAGTGAATCGAGTGTGGTTAGTATTATTGAATCAGTGTGAGTGCGTATTAGTGAATAAAGTGTGATTAGTGATAGTGAATAAGTGTGAGTTGAAGTATTAAAGTGGTCACGGTGTGAGTTAGTATTAGTGAATCGGTGTGGTTAGTATTAGTGGTCGGTGTGATTAGCATTAGTGAATCGGTGAGTTAGAATTAAGTGAATCAGTGTGAGTTAAGTATTAGTGAATCAGTGTGAGTTGATGTTAGATCAGTGTGAGTTAGTATTAGTCAGAATCAAATTATGAGTTAGAATTAGTGAAAATCAGTGTGAGTTACCATTGATGAATCGGTATAAGTTAGTATTAAGTGAATCGATTATTGAGTTAGAGAAATTGGTGAATGTTGTGTGAGTTGGCGTTGTTGGTGGTGTGAGTTTAGTATTGATCGAATCAGTGTTAGTTGAGTATTAATGAATCGGTGTGGGGTTAGTATTGATGGTCGGTGTGAGTTAGTATTAGTGAATCAGTGTGATTGCATTAGTGAATCGGTGTGAGTTAGCATTAGTGAATCGGTGTGAGTTAGAATTAGTGAATCAGTGTGACTTAGAATTAGTGAATCAGTGTGAGTTAGCATTAGTGAATCTGTGTGAGTTACCATTAGTGAATCAGTGTGAGTTAGTATTAGTGAATCAGTGTGAGTTAGAACAGGTGAATCAGTGTGATTGGTATTGATGAATCAGTGTGAGGTTAAATTGAGTAGATCAGGTGTGTGAGTTAGCATTGAGTGAATCTGTGAGTTACCATTAGGTAGATGGTGTGAGTTGATGACCCAGTGAATCAGTGTGAGTTAGAATCAGTGAATCCAGTGTGGTTGAGTATTAGTGAATCAGTGTGAGTTAGAATTAGTGAATCAGTGTGAGTTAGCATTAGTGAATCAGTGTGAGTTAGAATTAGTGAATCAGTGTGAGTTAGTATTAGTGAATCATTGTGAGTTAGAATTAGTGAATCAGTGTGAGTTAGAATTAGTGAGGGTTAGTATTAAGAGTTAGAGACAGACAGAGCCTTTGCTATTCTGTCATTGTGTGTTTGCATTTGTGTGTGTATTTATCTGTTTGATATGAAACCAGGACACGTCCTCACTCCCCAATAAATCAAATAATAACAACACGGAATTCATGGAACATTTGTGTAAATGATTCACGTTCAGTTTCACCTCACCTGTGTAATCAGGCAGGTGTATGAGAGAGTGGGACAGAAGTGTAATCAGGGGTGTGAGATGGTGGGACAGTGGTGTAACTGGGGGTGTGAGATGGTGGGACAGTGGTGTAGTCGGGGGTGTGAGATGGTGGGACAGTGGTGTAATCAGGGTGTGAGATGGTAGGACAGTAGTGTACTCTGGGGTGAGATGGTGGGACAGTGGTGTAATCAGGGGTGTGAGATGGTGGGACAGTGGTGTAGTCGGGGGTGTGAGATGGTGGGACAGTGGTGTAATCAGGTGTGAGATGGTGGGACAGTAGTGTACTCTGGGGTGAGATGGTGGGACAGTGGTGTAATCAGGGGTGTGAGATGGTGGGACAGTAGTGTACTCTGGGGTGAGATGGTGGGACAGTGGTGTAATCAGGGGTGTGAGATGGTGGGACAGTGGGTGCTGTCGGGGTGTGAGATGGTGGGAGGCCTGGGATCTGAATTCTTTAGAGATGGTAAGTTATTGCCAGGAGGGCTTTCAGGTGATAAATCAATAAAGCGATCACTAAGTCTGAGGGGCTGCAGTAAATAAGAGCAATAGGTTATAATTCAGTCCAGCAGGGTAGAAGTCAAGACACTGAGCTTCAGAATTCAGAACCTTAAAATAGGAACGCACCCGCTCAGTAACAGAACCTGAGTGTGGGTGGCGATTGTGAGTGTGACCTCCAGTGACGATGCTGGGTTTCAGCTGGTCAGTCAGTCGGCATGATGGACATCTGTCTGATTTGCAGTGCTGAGACTGATCGCCACCATCTGGAACACGGACGCTTTCATGAATCTATTCCAACACACCTGTTCACCTCTGCTGTCACCGGCCGTCGCGCCTGAGAGACACCGTGTTTACTGAGTAAACATCTCACTGTGCTTCAAATCCCTGAGCTCCTCTGGTCCCGTGGGATCCTGCTCACCTTCACTGCTAAACACTATTTAGGCACCTTACACACTAAACAACACAGTGACTTTGCCCCCCCACACACACTAAACAACATATTACACTTTACACACTAAACAACACAGTGACACACTTTACACTCACTAAACAACACAGTTACACACTTTACACTCACTAAACAACACAGTTACACGCTTTACACACACTAAACATCACAGTGACACACTTTACACACACTAAACCTTTGATTACACTTTACACACACTAAACAACACAGTATTTTTACACACTAAACAACACAGTGACACACTTTACACACACTAAATGGCACAGTTACACACTTTACACACTAAACAACACAGTTACACACTTTACACACACTAAACAACACAGTGACACACTTTACACACACTAAACAGCACAGTGACACACTTTACACACACTAAACAACACAGTGACACACTTTACACTCACTAAACAACACAGTGACACACTTTACACACTAAAACAGCAGTTACACCTTTACACACCAACAACACAGTGACACATACACTAAACAACATGATTACACTTTTACACACTAAACAACACGGTGACACACTTTACACACACTAAACAACACAGTTACACACTTTACACACACTAAACAACACAGTTACACATTTTACACTCACTAAACAACACAGTTACACACTTTACACACACTAAACAGCACAGTGACACATATACACACTAAACAGCACGGTGACACACTTTACACTCACTAAATCAGTTACACTTTACACATAAACTGATGAGATCTTAGATGGTTGTGTGGCAACAAGTCATTGAAGAGGCGGAGTTGGTGTTTGATGTAATTTAATGAAGTGAAGGTGTGTTTTTAATCTCAATGTGCTGAATCTTCTTCTGTCTCTGTTCAGATGAAGAAAACTGATTGACTGTATTCAGAGTTTAATTCCAGTCTGATTCCGTGTGTGAATCTCAGGAATCTTTCTCCCAACAGGTTCTACTTAAGCAGAGCTGCAGGTCAGTCTGGAAAATCCCCAGCTGGGAGGGGATCCATCCGTTACTTTACAGAGTGCTGCACCTGCCCGCAGTACAGGGTATGGAGGAGTGTGTGTGCATGTGTGTGTGTGTGTTATTATTGTGTAGTTCTATCACTGATGTTTAAAAAGATTCTCCATGAATCAAACTGATTCATATCCTTATGCATATGTAATGTCAAACCTGACAGACCTGAAATTATTTAAAACCACATGAATGCTGCGAGACTTTCTCACTGTGTTTGTGTTTCTGTGAAGACCTTCTCAACTGTGTGAAGAAGATGCAGGTTTGGAAATGCAGCAGAACATATCTGAGAGCCTCTGCAGGTTCCATTAACAGTTGAAGACTAGTAGCACTAATCAAAACACACAACACGTTCACCTTGCACTCGCAAACGTCCACCTTGCACTCGCAAACGTCCACCTGCACTCACAAACGTCCACCCTGCACTCGCAAACTTCCAGATTTTCACTCAAGTCCTAAAAGTAGAGAAGGAACCAAATCAAGCTAATGAAACACAAATATTACACTGATCGTTTATTTCTTGAGGAAAATGATCCGATATTCCAGATCTGTAACGAAACGTTCCCGTAACTGTTGGTCAGTCCTGCACTAATTTCAGTCCATTCCTCCAAACAAACCAAGTTCTGCTCTGTTATGTCAACTGCTGCTTCAGCTCCTTCATAACATCTCTACTGGATTAAGATCAGGACTCTGACTGGATCATTCAAGAACATTACCTTTACTCTCCTTTAACGATTCTTTAGTAGAAACACTTGTGTGCTTGGGGTCGTTGTCTTTCTGCATGACCCATATTCTCTTGAGATTCAGCTCACAGACACAAATATGAAACATCAAGGTAATATTTGTCTCATTAGTTTAATTTGGTTCCTTGTCGACTTTTAGGTGACGTTCTGGTGAAGTTTCAGCTCAGATTTATGCAGAAATATAGAAAAGGGGTCCCAAACTTTCCCAAACATGTTTTGATGTGTAATCTGAGCTGTGCTGATGGTGACGATATTTGTTCATAGCACTAATCCCCAGGTAACTGTTATGAGGTGGCGAGTGCGAGGTCTGAGGGAGCAGATCAGACGGTTCATCAGCAGGCGTTAGCGACCGCATGCAAATCTGTTCTTTATAAAAGTAACATACAAACAATCCAGCATTCTGCTCTCATGCACTGCAGTGTGAGTGAATTTGTTTGCAAAGCCAAATTCACACATCACCACACCCCCCCCAAACACACACACACACACACACACACACACACACACACACGCTGGATCATTAGTAGTCCAGGTGTGAGTTTTTACAGTTTATAAGGAATCCCCAACTGAACAGAAATCATCCAAAAGGCAAATCAGTGAAACATTGTAGGGGGATTCCCCCAAAGCCCACCACACACACTCACACGCCCACACATTTACCTGAAATACACACTTATAAACTTAGCACTCTAACAGTGTAAGTTCGGGTTTTGGTCCCAGTAGTGGTGACATTGTCTGATCCAGTCTGTGGTTGGTTTCAGTTCAACTCTTTATTCCAAAACTATGAATATGTGTGTTATGTGGGTGGTGGGTCATTCTCAGCACTGCAGTCACACTGACATGGTGGTGGTGTGTGTGAGTGTGTGCCCTACGCTGGAGTGTTTAAACACTGAATGGCCCACCCTTGGTCCTGTGGGGTCTGATCATTGAAGATCAGGGTGAAGTCAAGCGTTTTAGAAGCTGATGGAGTTTCATTTCTTATATTAGTATTTATATTTATGAATCTGAGAGACTGTTTATTCATTTTCCAAAATGAGGGAATCAGCTTCAGTGCATAATAAAATTCCCAAACAAATAATCCTATCTTCTTTTCCACATTTTAGCATATGAGTATGTGTAAATCTGTCTATTTACCAGAGAATGAATACACACACACACACACACACACACACACACACACACACACACACACACACACACACACACACATACCTGTTATCTCTGTGGTTATTAGACACACCTATACTACAGGTGCTGCATTCTCTCTCTCTCTCTCTATCTCTCTCTCTCTCTCTCGCTCTCTCCACACACACACACACACACACACACACACACCCACACACACACTGTCCCTCACAGAGATGATAAACATACTGTAGGGACAAACCCAGCTGTTCTCAAACAGAACCGCAAAACATCTTCAGGCCTCAGACTGTAAAACGTATCAGAGCAAGAAGACCAGAGAACATACAGAGCTCAGACCTTAAGTACATCACACGCCCTGGACACACCTGCAGAACTGCAGGACACCGCCTACTGGACACACCTGCAGAACAACAGCGCATGCCCTGGACACACCTGAGAAGCTAATACATGCCCCCTACTAGAGACACCTGCGGAACAAGAGCGTGCCACCTGCTGGACACACCTGCAGAACTGCAGAACACCTCCTCCTGAACACACCTGCAGAACTGCAGAACACCTCCTCCTGAACACACCTACAGAACTGTAGAACACGCACTCCTGAACCCACCTGCAGAACTGCAGAACACGTCCACTCTGAACCCATCTGCAGAACTGTAGAACACGCACTCCTGAACCCACCTGCAGAACTGCAGAACACGCACTCCTGAACCCACCTGCAGAACTGCATAACACCCCCCCTGAACACACCTGCAGAACTGCAGAACACCTTCTCCTGAACACACCTGCAGAACTGCAGAACACCTTCTCCTGAACACACCTGCAGGATCACTACTGAGAACTCTGCCTTCATGTATCCACTCGAGTCTGTGGGACAGATCTGATCTCTTTTTTGAAGACCCTGCTCTTATAGTACCTTCAGAGTAATGAAGTGTGTACTGCACCCACTGCTGAGGATTCAGTATCTCTGTATCTGGGTTTCAGTACTGAATTTTGTCTTTGGTGGTCTCAGATTAGAACTATAATTGCTGTTCTTTCTTCTTCCACAGGGAGACGCTGCAGTGCAATACATTCAGAGCAGCAGACCGAGGCCTGCAGGATCCAAACACAGGGTGCAATGAATGGAATTAGATTTTTTTAGATTAATAAACAAACAAATGTTGAATAAAGTTGGTGCTTTGTTCAACCTGGATAAGGATCACACCCAGGATGGATGTGAGGGTTGAGGGTTTCCTAAGCAGAGCCACCTCCAGACCCACCTGCAGACACACCTGGACATACCTGAACCAGCAGAAGAATAAATCACAACTGAAGGACAAATTACCCATCAGAACCTAGACACTGACTGTTTCGTATACGTTTGTGTGTTCTACTCCAAACGTGGCGGTGACCAAGAACGTTCCTGGATGTTTTGTTATACCTTGAAATCCAAGGGTGCATCGACTGGTGACTTGTTAGCAAGAGTGGGCAGCAGTTAGTAGAGTGGGAGTAGGCAGTTAGTGCAGTGGGAGTGGGCAGTTAGTGCAGTGGGAGTGGGCAGTTAGTGCAGTGAGTGTGGGAGTGGGCAGTTAGTGCAGTGAGTGTGGGAGTGGGCAGTTAGTGCAGTGAGTGTGGGAGTGGGCAGTTAGTGCAGTGGGAGTGTGGGGTGGGCAGTTAGTGCAGTGGGAGTGAGTGTGGGCAGTTAGTGCAGTGGGAGTGAGTGTGGGAAGGAGCCGGACGAATGCCGCTGATTTTAGATGGGATCAGGGTGAATTTTAAACTGGAGTGAGATCAAGCAGGATTTTAAAGCTCCATTTTAGCAAGATTGTCCACAAGGGTGCACTATCAGCTCTAGAGCAGCTTGTGGTGAAGGTTGAAGGTTTAACACAGAAAAGAACATCTAATGATTTGGGCAGATTGACAAAAGTGTCCCTTTGGAACCATTTTTTCTAAACTTCTTATTTATGTAAGATTTAAGATCATCTTTTATTGAAGGAGAAAATCTTCAGGATTCTCAGACTCTACTGATCTCAGACTCTACAGATCTCAGACTCTACTGATCTCAGACTCTACTGATCTCAGGCTCTACTGATCTCAGACTCTACTGATCTCAGACTCTACTGATCTCAGACTCTACAGATCTCAGACTCTACTGATCTCAGACTCTACTGCTCTCAGACTCTACAGATCTCAGACTCTACTGATCTCAGACTCTACAAATCTCAGACTCTACTGATCTCAGACTCTACTGATCTCAGACTCTACAGATCTCAGACTCTACTGCTCTCAGACTCTACAGATCTCAGACTCTACTGCTCTCAGACTCTACAGATCTCAGACTCTACTGCTCCCAGACTCTACTGATCTCAGACTCTACAGATCTCAGACTCTACAGATCTCAGACTCTACTGCTCTCAGACTCTACAGATCTCAGACTCTACTGCTCTCAGACTCTACAGATCTCTAAAAAGATATCAGCTAAAATAGTTCTGTTACAGAATCTTATTTAGGATTTTTTGTAAAGCACTGTTAGTGTACTTTAAGGAAAATTCAGATCTAGCACTTCTCTGTTGAGTAAGTTTGATTAAAAAATATTAAAACAAAACATTCTTCAGAAATCATCATATGAATTTTCATATTTTCAAAGTCAAACAATTGGTATCATCAAAGAATATTTGTAAATGATTTTCTTTAACTTACAACACACTTAGGTTGTCAGAGGCCTCAACTCAGAATTAATTTTGCCTGCTTAATCTTTAGAACTCTTGGCTAAATTTGTGGGACATTTTCATAATAATTATAGGAGACAGTCATACATACAAGCTATTATTATAGCTCTATAAATATATATATATATAACTGCCCCTCCCTTCTCATTTTCCTCTTTACTAACCCAATATCTGGGTCAGTAATGTCATCAGCACCGCCCCCTCTCTCTGATCAGTCAGAGTCTGTATACAGGCTGATCATCAGCCCACCCTCTCTGATCAGTCAGAGTGCTGTATACAGGCTGATCATATTGCCTCTCTCTGATCAGTCAGAGTCTGTATGCAGGTTGAGTCCCTGTAGAAAGTGAAAATGAGTTCAGATGAGTGTTGGATTTAAATCACATTATAAAGCTAATTTGAAGGATTTGGTGAGAAAACTGGAATCGGGCCACTTTTTCTGGTGTATCCTTTGTGTGGACAAGAGAACCTGTTACCTCGTTATTAAATATATGAGTAATAAAATCATTTATAAGCAGAGGGCAGTTGTGCACAAAACAATAGGATAATAACTAAACTACATAATATGGACAAAAGTATTGGGACACCTGCTCATTCACTGTTTCTTCAAGTGAAAGGTACTGACTGCTGCTTTTTGCTGGTGTGTGTTGGGTGTGATTGTGTAGCCTATTGATTGTAAAGCATCTTTGAGTACACCAGTCAACCATAACTGATCTTCAATGATCAGGACCCCATAGGACCACCACAGAGCAGATATGATGTGGGTGGTGGGTCATTCTCAGCACTGCAGTCACACTGACATGGTGGTGGAGGAGGTGTGTTGGTGTGTGTTGCTGGTGCAGTGGATCAGGCTGATAGTGCTGCTGGAGTGTTCGGCACGTGTCTCACTCACTGTTCACTCCTGTCAAGACACTCCCCTGCAGTGTCTCCACATAGATCTTAAAGTCAGAGACAGAAGCTCATCTGTTTCCTACACAGTTTGTGTGAGTCTCCTCAGGATGCTGTGCGCAGGATGCCCAACACTCAAGCAGCACTGCTGTCTGATGTTAATTAATGTGTTACTTTATGATAGATAGTAAATTCTTAATGTACACACACACACACACACACACACACGGACACACACCCTCTCAAGTTTCAGATCCATCTTTTCTCAGCTGTTCTGCTCGACTGAACTGAAACGGAGACAGTAAAATATTATCAAGCTGTGCGAACATTCCAGCCCAGCTCTAATCCAGGACTCCAGCCTAGATATCATCTCACACACATATACACACGTCAGCCTTCAGTCATCACACACTCTTTATCTTTCTCTTCTGCTTTCTCAGCATCACAGAGGCCCAAACACACCCTCAGCCTGGAGCTACAGCCCTGATAGCAATGACTGTTTGGCCCAAATGTGGCCCAAATCTGAGCTGTACGAGCCAAAAGTGGCCCAGGTCTGTGTCCTGTATCTGGGAATGCAGTTAATGGAATGGAAGGAAGGAGTGGAGTTTCATTAACGAGAGTAATGAAGTCTTGGCCTCACACTTCAGAAGATGAAGTCGTGTTGGAGAACTTCTTAATACCAGTCATGAAGGGACAGAGCGGCGCTCGCTATGAAAAAGTGCAGTCATTAAATCACACTGTTCTCCAGGAGTGATTAAAGCAGTCCTATTTGAGGAAATGAAGCACTTATCATCTTTAGTTATTGCTGTTTAATCTCCCCGGTTCCTGCTGAAGCCCAGCCGGAGATATCAGAGAGCCGGTGGCAAAAAGTGAAAATAGCATCAAAAAGAGAAGGGCGTCCTTTTCTCTCGACTGCAGGCTCCGACGTGTCCTCACTCTCAGCAGTGTGTTTTATGAAGGGATTTTCTCACCGAGAGGCAGAATCTGTTTAGTTTAGTGCACGGTTCACCTATCGACTATTTTATTGATTAGGCGACTAATCTACATGACTTTCATCTCAAAAATCGAACTAAACCTTTAATTTTACTTCCATATTCTTTTATTTTATCAACAGCAAACTGTATCGTTATTGTTATTATTGGATTAGTATAAATGAATTAACCGGATCTACTGGATTTATGGTTCCATACACAAAGAAATGAGCTTAAAATCAATAAGCACTTCACTTTCTGTTACAGTCTAATTCAAAAATGGATTCAATTCATTTGAACCCATTCAAGTCTTTTTGAGTTTGATGCTATAAGCTCTGCACCTGTTTTGGCGAAGTTTCTCTCATTCTTCTTTGCAGAACCTCTCAAGCTCCATTAGAGAATCAGTGCACATCCATTTTTAGATCTCCAGAGATGGTTCAATCGGGTTCAAGTCTGGGCTGTGGCTGGGCCACTCAAGGACATTCACAGAGTTGTCCTGGAGACACTCCTTTCTTATGAAGCTAAACCTTCATCTCAGTCTGAAGTCCAGAGCGCTCTGGAGCAGATCATCATCAAGGATGCTGCCACCACCATGCTTCACTGTAGTAATGGTATTGGCTAGTTGATGAGCAGAGCCTGGTTTCCTCCAGACATGATGTTTGGCCTTCAGTTCAAAATTTCAGTCTTTTTCTTTCTCATAAGTCCTTTAGATGTCTTTTGGAGACTCCAGACAGACTGTCGTGACTGTGGAGTGGCGTCCGTCTGGTCACTCTACCCTACAGGCCTGATTGGTGGAGTGCTGCAGAAATGGTTGAAGCCTTCTGGAAGGTTTCACTCTCTCCACAGAGCAACACTGGAGCTCCTTCAGAGTGACCACTGGGTTCTGGTTCACCTCCCTGAGATGGAGGCCACTGTGCTGATTGTGATCTTCAATGCAGCAGAAATGTCTCTGTACCGTCCCCAGATCTGTGCCTCGATACAGTCCTGCTCTGTGGTCTACAGACAGTTCGTTAGGACTTCATGTCTTGGTTTGTGCTCTGACCTGCACTGTCTTATATAAACAGGTGTGTCTTTCCAAATCATGTCCAAATCACTGGGTGAACCCAGAGCATCCAATCAAGCTGTAGAAACTTCTGAAGGATGATCAGTGGAAACAAGATGCACCTGAGCTCAATTTTGAGTGTCACAAATAAAGCTATTTTTGTGTTTTTATTGTTAATAAATTTGCAAAGATTTCAGATGATCTCACTTTGTCATTGTGGAGTTTCGTCTGTAGAATTTAGAGGAAAAATTATTGAATTAGTTTTGGAATAAAGCTGTAACATAAAAAAAAGCTGAGAATATGTTCTGGATACACTGTATATATAGTAATCACAGCAGCCCTACTTCAGTGATGCTTCTGGAGTGTTTAAACCCCTCGTGTCACTGCTGGACAAAAAGTGATCCACCAGCCAGAAATGTCCAGCTCGACAAGCGTCCTGTGAGCACTGATGAAGGACTAGAGGATGACCAACACAAACTGATGAGCTTCTGTCTCTGACTTTGCATCTACAAGGTGGAGACACTCGTAGGAGTGTCTAATAGAGTGGACAGTGAGTGGACACAGTGTTTAAACACTCAGCAGCACTGCTGTGTCTGATCCTCGTACCAGCAACACACTAACACACCACCACCATGTCAGTGTGACTGCAGTGCTGAGAATGTTCTCCACCACATAATATCTGCTCTGTGGTGGTCTGTGGGGTCCTGATCATTGAAGATCAAAGGTGAAGAGGAGAGAATAAAGTCTGCAGAGAAACAGATGAACTACAGTCTGAGATTATCGAACCACAAGAAGCTCCTGTGTGATCAGAGGAATGATAGAGTGGACAGTGAGAGTGGAGACAAAGAGGTGGTTATAATGTTATGGTTCAGTGGTGTATATTCCCACCATTCTGACCAGAATCTCATTTATTTTATCCAGCAATCATTCCCATCTGTGTGATCAGCAAATTCCAGCAATGTTTGAAACAATGAAATCTGAAAATGTGGAAACGGTGAAGTCTTGGATACTCTGCGTATCGTTTGAAATCCTTCGAGATCCTTCGTGAAAATACTGTCACACACTTTCAAACACACTTCTGATGTTAGGCTCTGCTTACAGCAAACCAAACCTGGAGGTATGGAAGTTTGCTGCTGTTTGTTTTGTTAGAGAAGAACTTGGTAAAACACAAGATGAAGGTGTGGATGTGAAGTCAATTACAATGCATGGTGAACAAATCCTCCTTTCCAGGATGCTCTCTTCTCGAGATATAAAAATGCATCCAACTGAATTTTACATTGCATTGTTTTCTACAGTTAACAACAAGATGTCCAAACATGCATACATATATGATTAAAATGCACTGGAGGAGTTTCATCACGTGAATGATTTTCACACCATCACAAATACTAGTGCATCTCAACTAATTAGAATATTGTGAAAATGTTTTTGATAATTACTTAAAAAACACAGATCAGAGAGAGGGGGCGGGGCTGATGATCAACCTGCATGCTGACTCTACGATTCAGAGAGAGGCGGGGCTGATCAACTGCATGCAATTTCTGGCTGGAGTGAGGCGAGCTGATAGTCGCCTGCATGGGCTCTGGCCCCAGTCAGGGAGGGGCGGGGCTGATCAACTCCATACAGACTCCTGACGGTGAGAGAGGGGCGGGAGCTGATGCTCAACCTGCATACAGACTCTGACTGATCAGAGAGAGGGAGGCGGGGCTGACATTCCAACCTGCATACAGACTCTGACTGATCCAGAGAGAGAGAGAGGCGGGCTGATGATCAAACCTTACAGACTCCTGACTGATCAGAGAGGGGCGGGGCTGATGCTCAACCTGCATACAGACTCTGACTGATCAGAAAGGGGCAGGGCTGATGTAACCTGCATACAGATATTTGATCAGAGAAAGGGGGCGGGGCTGATGCTCAACCTGCATACAGACTCTGACAATAGTGGACTTGTTTGATTCTAAATTTTGAGCTGAGCTGGGCAGCACCATCCTGGCCCGTCTCAAAGTGAAGACAAACACAGGGTGGAGATGGTGCAGCATAACTCCAGGTTAATTCCTTCACCTGAAGTTAGCTGTGCTTTGATGAGGCAGAGGTTTAATGGTGTAAAAATCTGACCCTGACCTTCTAAGACTCAGGGGTGGTTGGACATTCTTCTCCAGTTACACCTCTGCCTTCTCCACCGCCCCCACCCCCTGTTATCTCCAGGAACCTTTTCAGTGGACTCCCTGCTTCATGGAGCTTGAATGCCTGTAGTCAACTCAGACAGGTGAGACCCCAGTACCTTCTCTTTTGTGTATTTAAAGATGCCGATGCTTGGAGCTGTACTGTGTGTGTGTGTGTGCGTGTGTGTGTGTGTGTGTGTGTGTGTGTGTGTGTGTGTGTGTGTGTGTGTGTGTGTGTGTGTGAGTGTGAGAGCATGATCCTGAGTGAAGGTTGAGCAAATCTTCCTACAGTTCCTGTAGCTCCACTGCAGCAGGTAACCCAACCCCGGCTTCCGCAGCAGATGGCTGAAGGTGGGTTTGTTTGCAGAGCTGTGTTTGGTGACATCAGCTCAAACTTCTTTCCTCTACCACGGGCGCATTGTTCACAAATCCTCCTTTTCAGCAACACAGATTTTCTCCCTTTTTGTGAGTCTCGCTTTTTCTTTCTGCAGTATGAGCAAAAGAGACATTCACAACATACAGCCCTTCATTCCTCGTCTGAAGAAAAGTGTCTGCACTGATGGCAGCTTGGCCAAATATTAGAGAAGCTGTATGTATTGTTCTCTTCTGGCCCTATAACTTTAACCCTAAACACTAACCATATACCTGTATCCATAAACAATTACCCCGCTTCTATAAGCCTAAATATAAAGCTCAGCCCTGTCACTATGATTCTTAACACTAATCACATTTCTGTAACACTCTATAACCCCAGTCCTATAACTATAACCCTAAACACTAACCCCAGTCCTATAACTATAACCCTAAAAACCAACTGATCTATAACTGCCTTCTAAAGCCAGCAGTCTACTAACTATAACCTAAACACCAACCCCAGTCCTGCTTTATAACCTAAACACTAGCCCAGTCTATAACTGCCTTTAAATGCCAACCCCCAGTCCTGTGCCTAAACACCAACCCCAGTCCTATAACTGCAACCTAATACAACACAAATTCCCTATAACTATAACCTAAACACTAACCCCAGTCCACATAACTATAACCCTAAAACACTAACCCCAGTCCTATAACTATAACCCTAAATACCAACCCCAGTCCTATAACTATAACCCTAAACACTAACCCCAGTCCTATAACTATAACCCTAAATACCAACCCCAGTCCTATAACTATAACCCTAAAAACCAACCGCAGTCCTATAACTATAACCCTAAATACCAACCCCAGTCCTATAACTATAACCCTAAATATCAACCCCAGTCCAATAACTATGACCCTAAATAGTGAGTTGTTGTCTGTATTAGGGTACATTAGTGCATTGTATTGTACATTAGTGAGTTGTCTTTATTAGGGTACATTAGTGCATTGTAGTGTTTAGTAGTGTACATTAGTGAGTTGTTGTCTGTATTAAGGTACATTAGTGCATTAGTGTTTAGTAGTGTACTGATAGTGAGTTGTTGTCTGTCTTGGGTACATTAGTACGTGTAGTGTTTAGTAGTGTACATTAGTGAGTTGTCTGTCTTAGGGTACATTAGTGCATTGTAGTGTTTAGTAGTGTACATTAGTGAGTTGTCTGTCTTAGGGTACATTGGTGCATTACTGGTGTTTAGTAATTGTACATTAGTGAGTTGTCTGTCTTAGAAGACGCATTAGTGCATTATGGTGTTTAGTAGTGTACATTAGTGAGTTGTTGTCTGTATTAGGGTACATTAGTGCATTGTAGTGTTTAGTAGTGTACATTAGTGAGTTGTTGTCTGTCTTAGGGTACATTAGTGCATTGTAGTGTTTAGTAGTGTACATTAGTGAGTTGTCTTTATTAGGGTGTGGTACATTGTAGTGTTTAGTAGTGCTACATTAGTGAGTTGTTGTCTGTATTGGGTGCATTCGTTGCATTGTACAGTGTTTAGTAGTGTGACATTAGTGAGTTGGTATCTGTATATTAGGGTACATTAGTGCATTGTAGTGTTTAGTAGTGTACATTAGTGAGTTGTCTTTATTAGGGTACATTAGTGCATTGTAGTGTTTAGTAGTGTACATTAGTGAGTTGTAGAGTCTAGGGGACTGTCTTAATGAGCAGTAGTATGTTTTCTTCTTTCCTCAGCCAGTCTGCTGTGGTGTGAGAGAGGGACAGAGCAGGGGGAGTGTTCAAGCTCCTCCCAACACCAGAGCTGCAGCCAATCAGCCAAAGTGCGCACACTTCCACTACAATAGGTGAATGTCTTCTGAGTGAGATGGAGTGAGAGAGTGAGAGAGAGAGTAACCTGCACCTCTCTCTGAGACTCACTCACTCCTGAGAGTTTGACAGAATAACTGAAGAGAAATTTAGAGCAGACACACACACACTCATTCACACTCAAACACACACACTCATTCACACACTCATACATACACTCATACACACACTCATACACACACACTCACACACACACACACACACACACACAGACGTGTGGTCTGGGCAGTGAGTGGTCATGTTGCGTCTGCTGCTACTGGTGTGTGTGCTGCGGAGTGTGCGGTCAGGTGGAGTGTGTCCAGCGGTTTGCTCATGTGCGGAGGACGGGCTGCTGATGATGGTAGACTGCTCTGAACTTGGACTATCAGCTGTGCCCACTGACATCAGCCCCTTCATCTCCTACCTGTGAGTACACCCCTCCCTCTGTGTGTGTGTGTGTGTGTGTGTGTGTGTGTGGTTAGCAGGGTGTTATTATGAATAGAACCTGATGGATTAAAATTTTTGGTTTTAATGGTTTTAATGCTTTCTGTTTGATGTTCATCTGAAGTACAACTGAATGAAGATGGACCATCAGAACTGGTTCTGTGGTTGTCATGGTTCTGGTTTTATGGTTCTGTGTTTGTCATTCTGGAAACATGGATTAATGGATTAATGATGAATGATTGATAATCGACTGAGTATTAATTATTGATTGGTTATGGAATAGAATTGTGGTGTAAAGGAATACACTGAGCCCAGATCCAGAACACACTCTGTTCCACAGTGTTCCATCACCGTTCTGCGTGTGTGCAGGGTGCAGTGAGGCACTCTGTACAGGATTGAGTTTCCCCGTGTCAGCTGGACGTATGTGGGGTCAGAGCCATGTGAAGTGCTAAGCCACGCCAGATGGCTGCTGATTGTGAACGCTGACGCAGGAGGACTCAAGTGTTCCTCATAAAAAACTCAAAACTCATTCAGCACGTGAAGTGATAACTGAGCACCCACCGAGGGGTGGTGGGGGGCCTTGATTGGACAGTAAACAGGGTGAGTGCCCTGTACTGTATATACACTGAAACACAGCCAAAATCAATATCTGCAATTTATACTTTCAAATTAGTATTAAAATTGAATATTTACTTTTATTTTATTTCTATATAGCATATGTATATATACTGTATATAGTGTACATTAGTGAGTAGTAGTGTTCATTAGATAGTTGTTGCATGCATTTGTGAGCTGTAGTATGTAGTCGTGTACAATAGTGAGTTGTACTGTACTGTATTGGTGATTTAAATTATGTAGTAGTGTACATTCATGAGCAGTAGTGCACATTTGTGAGTTGTAGTATGTGGTAGTGTACATTAGTGAGTTATAGCGTATATCCGTGAGTTGTAGTATGTGGTAGTGTACATTAGTGAGTTATAGCATACATCCGTGAGTTGTAGTATGTGGTAGTGTACATTAGTGAGTTATAGTGTACATCCGTGAGTTGTAGTATGCAGTAGTCTACATTAGTGTGTAGAAGTGAAAATTAGTCATAGTGCACATTAGTGTATTGTGGTATGTAGTAGTGCACATTAGTGAGTTTTAACATGTAGTAGTGTATGTAAGTGAGTTGTAGAGTGTTGTACTGTACTTTAGTGAGTTTATGTATGTACGGGTGGTTAGGAAATCAGCCTTGTGACTTGTGGCAGGGCACCGTGGAAAGAGCTGCCCACCGCATGTGTGAATTCACTAGTGTGTGTGTGTGTGTGTGTGTGTGTGTGTGTGTGTGTGTGTGTGTGTGTGTGTGGATGGGATAAATGTGGAGGACAACTTCCCGTATGTGCAGCACGGCGGGTCTATGAGCACCTTCATTACAATAGTAAACATTCAGTTGAGCTGAGCTGTAGTGTGTAGTAGTGTACATAGGTGAGTTGTGTAGAAATACATATTTAAATTAATTTTATTATCTTTTGTATTTGTGTTTCTGTATCTAAATGTTGACAGGTTGTGTAGTAGTGAGTTGTAGAAAGGGCCTTTGGTGAGGAGTAACGTTTAATAGTGAGCTGTAGTATGCAGGGGTGCAGTAGTGAGCAGTTGTGGTAGTAAATTCCATTGTTGTACTTATTTCACAAACATGGATTCTGACTATCTGACCATCATTCGTCCGTTAACAGCTCTCTGTTCTGGTGATTTAGAGGTTTGTGAGAGTTTATGGAGTTTAAACGATTGCTGCTCTTTATTACAGAGGATATAACCTGAATTCTGCATCAGGGCTGCCTTTTTGACATGTTCATCATTAGCTGTTTGGTCCTTCAGAGAGAGGATGTGTGTAAAAATTGATTTGGCTTTGATGGTGAGTGGAGGTGGAAGGAGAAACACTCCTTTTTGGTGAAGCCTTGATGTAAGTACTTTCATGCATCACTGTGTTAAAGTTCCCATATGATGGAAAACAGCTTTGATGTAGATAAATTCAGCTCATTCACACACAGCCCAGTCAGTACCATCCATACCATCAACATCATCAATACCATCCATACCATCAGTACTATCCATAGCATCAATACCATCCATAGCATCAATACCATCAGCATCATCAATACCATCAGCATCATCAATACCATCAACATCATCAATACCATCAACATCATCAATACCATCCATACCATCAGCATCATCAATACCATCCATACCATCAATACCATCAACATCATCAATACCATCCATACCATCAATACCATCAACATCAATACCATCAACATCATCAATACCATCAGCATCATCAATACCATCAACATCATCAATACCATCCATACCATCAGTACCATCCATACCATCAATATCATCCATACCATCAGTACCATCCATAGCATCAATACCATCAACATCATCAATACCATCCATACCATCAGTACCATCCATAGCATCAATACCATCAACATCATCAATACCATCAGCATCATCAATACCATCAACATCATCAATACCATCCATACCATCAATATCATCCATACCATCAGTACCATCCATAGCATCAATATCATCCATACCATCAGTACCATCCATAGCATCAATACCATCAACATCATCAATACCATTAGCATCATCAATACCATCAGCATCATCAATACCATCAACATCATCAATACCATCCATACCATCAGTACCATCCATACCATCAATATCATCCATACCATCAGTACCATCCATAGCATCAATATCATCAACATCATCAATACCATCCATAGCATCAATACCATCAACATCATCAGTACCATCCATACCATCAATATCATCCATACCATCAGTACCATCCATAGCATCAATACCATCAACATCATCAATACCATCAACATCATCAATACCATCAATATCATCCAAACAATCAATATCATCCACACTGTCAATATCATCTATAAAGTGAATGAAGCCGGTTTCTTCAGGTGGCAGATATACGGAACACAGGAGAAAAGACAGATCTGTGCTTTAAATGGCTTGGCTGTGTGTCGACCGCAGCGGAGGTTTATGTGTGATTTAGGTCCCACAGTACAAGAACAAACATTCTGTAAATGTTCTGAATGAATGATTATAGATACTTGTTTATGAACATGAATGAATGATGAATGAGATTTTTTAACATGGAGGAAGCTTCTGGATATTTCTGACATGAACAGGTGCCCTGAGCCTCTCTCTCTCTCTCTCTCTCTCTCTCTCTCTCTCTCTCTCTCTCTCTCTCTCTCTCTCGATTTTGTGCTCCATCTGAAAGGCAGACTGGGCTTGGATGGGTGGAGCCAAACTGCTGTGGGCTGAAAAGCTGATATTTGTAGATGTGGTCACTGTGTGGTTCAGTTCTGGACCGGGGAGCGAACAGTAGGTTCTGAAACTGAAACTAAACTGTTCTATATCTAAGAATTACCTGTACTATAACTGTACCATGGCTGCCTTATAAGAGCTACAACTGTTCTATAACTGTTCTATAGCTGTTCTATAGTTGATCTAAATAGCTATGACTGTTCTATAGCTGTTCTATAGCTGTTCTATAGCTGATCTAAATAGCTATGACTGTACTATAACTGTACTATAACTGTTCTATAGCTGTTCTATAGTTGATCTTAATAGCTATGACTGTTCTATAACTGTACTATAACTGTTCTATAGCTGTTCTATAGTTGATCTTAATAGCTATGACTGTAGCACTCATTTTCATAATACTGCCCCAAGAGGTGAGTTCTGCATCATTGGTTCTAGTTGGTTTCTGTTTGTTTCTGTTGCTACTTTTCACCTGAGCTGAGAAAGTGAGAGAGAGACAGAGTTCTCTGATTGGCTGTGCAGTCACTAGTTCAATGAGTAAACCAATCAAAAGAGAGAGCGAGAGAGAGAGAGAGAGAGAGAGAGAGTTGCAGGGTTTGGGTTTTTAATGTTCTGGGCTGAAACAGTAAAGCCCTCAGAGCTCTGGTGTTCTATCTGCAACCACAGCAGCTCAGCTGTGAAACCAGGGAGATGATGCAGTTATTAGTGTGTGTGTGTGTGTGTGTGTGTGTGTGTGTGTGTGTGTGTGTGTGTGTGTAGGGAATGGGGGGTGGTGGGTGTGGTAAGAGTGAGAGATGGAGAGAGTGTAAAAGTGTTCATCACTGACTGAGGCAGATGAAGGTGAAAGTTAATGAACTGTGTATGGAGGAGAAGGTCTCCTGGTCCCCTGCCTTCTCTCAGAGATACAGATGTTACAGATGTTCTCTGTATATCAGTATTTGCTGTTGTGGTTTAGGTCTGGACTTTCAGACTTTTCGGTTTGGTCTAAAATAGAAAGAATATGGATGTTATAGATATAGAGGATATGCATGTTAAGGACGTAGGGAGTATGGATATTAAAGTTATAAAGGAAAGGGATGTTGACAGTGTATATGATATGGATTTTGGGAATATAGATCATTTAAATGTTGAGGGTATAGAGGATATGGATGTTGATGGTATAGAGGATATGGATGTTGAGGGTATAGCGGATATGGATGTTGATGGTATAGAGGATATGGATGTTGATGGTATAGAGGATATGGATGTTGAGGGAATAGAGGATATGGATGTTGAGGGTATAGAGGATATGGATGTTGAGGGAATAGAGGATATGGATGTTGAGGGTATAGAGGATATGGATGTTGAGGGTATAGAGACGTTAGGACCAGTTAGTAATTGCTGCTCTTCTTCAGACTTGACCTAAGGTCCAGAACTAGGAGTTTTGGTACCAGCAGAGCAAACAAGAAGAAAAATGACAGATTTAGTCCCTCAGAAAGACCTGGAATTGTGAAGACGTCCTCATAAAAAATCAGCATCTTTGAAACCTTTGTGCTGAACTCTGGAGGATCAGAGCTGCTCTCCGCAGTAAATGAACGTCTTACTCGAAACAACAGAGACGCAAACCTTCTACACCGCGTTGATTCTGGCTGCTGCTTAAAGTTCCTGCAGTCGTCACTGATACTGATGTCTTCTAATCCATCAGAATATTAACACACAAACCTTTTTTAGCAACAGCAACAACAATAACAATAACAACAACAACAATAATAATAATAGTAATAATAATAATAATAATAATAATAATAATAATAATAATAATAATAATAATAATAATAAATCTTCAACTAAACAAAGTGTACATCCTTCATTCTGTAAAATACTGCTGAATGAATTATACAAACACACACACACACACACACACACACACACACACACACACACTGCATTCCTACCCTCCAAACATTTTAACACACAGCATGTCTATGTGAAACACACACACACACACACACACACACACACACACACACACACACACACACACACAGACTCAACCTCACCCTCAAACAAACATGGGAGTAATTGTTCATTTCCTCTTGTTCCCGTTACCTAACAGTGAAATGAGAGCAATTAGTGTCCTGTGAAGTCGGCCCAAAAATAGTCTGAGTCCGTGCAGGATAAATAAACGGCAGACCTACCGCAGACTGACGCGTCTCTAGGCCATCCTTAAACAGATCCAGAGCTGCAGCAGCGCTCAGCTCAAATCACAGAATCTGCAGCCGGAGGATTCCGACCCGACCCCTCGGTGGAAAACAGGAATGTCAGAGGAGTTTCAGTTCCTCTGGACATTCAGATGTTAATGCTGTAATAAATGCACTCGAAGACAATTAAGTGGGATATTTTCAGAGTTTGACTTCCATTTATTTGCCATTTTCATTATTCACTATTTATAGGAGCACAATGTCAGTTATTTCCAGGAGATCCTGTGCTACTCAAATTCATTAAAGATGTAAAAATCAACAGAATTTAGATCATTTTTGCTTGATCATCCAGAATGATTTAGACAGGTTGAGCGTCAGCCCCGCCCCCTCTCTCTGATCAGTTAGAGTCTGTATGCAGGTTGATCAGCCCCGCCCCCTCTCTCTGATCAGTCAGAGTCTGTGTGCAGGTTGATCATCAGCCCCGCCCCCTCTCTCTGATCAGTCAGAGTCTATATGCAGGTTGATCATCAGCCCCGCCCCCTCTCTCTGATCAGTCAGAGTCTGTATGCAGGTTGATCATGTTCACGTGGACATAGCAGTAAACATGCACTGGAATCTCCTTTGATATTTATAAACTGGGATTTAATTCAGTTGGAAACCAGTGAATTTGAACTGTTTTCTGAGCTGAATTCCTGACTTATAATTCTTCACACAATGACGAGACCACGGTTATACAGGGGTACGTGTCTGTAGGACACTCTGTTCCTGAGATACTACACCTACGGAGCCCTTCAGCTCAACCTTGTGGAGTAAACCTGGTAGTTGTTTTGGATCGAATTTGGATTATATTCTTACCACAAACACCTCCTCTGAAGGGTCTTGGTGCAGTTGTTTTGGTCCACATCTAAGTATGATTACCATTTTCACACCTGCTTAAATGAAGTGAACCACGTGTTTGATTTAACTGGACTAAAAATGCAGATGTACATGATCTAAGAGGTGGTCTTGGTCCGGTTGTCTTACAGTCTACTGTAACTGTAGATTAGCTCGCATTTATAGAAACAAAAAGAATCTGAGGGTTGTCCACCATGCTCATGTTGCTGTATGACACACGTGCAACCAAAGCGAGACGGATTCAGGCGGGGGGCGGGGGGGCATAATTTGGCACAACACCAAGACCAGTCAATACAAACCAATTAGTGTCAAGTAGGGATGTAGATCCCATTGGTGAAGACAACCAGATGTAGTAAAGATCTGTAGTCCATCACTAAACTGGACTCACAGTGTAACAGGTTACAGTGTAACAAAAAAAACACCTGGACTTTCAGGTGTAAAATCGAGCTTAGTCTCAGTCATAGTCTCAGTCTCAGTGGACAGACTAGAAGCACAAACATGTCTCAGTGTGATAAACTGCTCAAACCCGAGCGGACGGATGTTTTTCATCTCTGTTCGACTTCCACACAGTGAGCCATTTCTTGCGCTTGTTCATCTCTGAACCACCCAGGTTCAGGCTTTTCTGGGGACGGCTCCAGGCCACAGTGGCCTCTGGGTCTGAGGGAAGAGATCAGAGGCCGGTTGTTTAACAAGTGAGTGGTGAGGTATTCACAACTCCGCTCACAACACATCCCATCTGCGCGAGAGCGCAGTCCAAACAAACCCATTTAACACTCAAGTTGCACTCCATCATAAGCCCATAAGTCCAGCCGTCATCTCCAAACAACTGCACGTTTCTGCTGTAACAGATCAAACCCTTCATTTATTATTCAAACATATGACATGGATATGGAGCGTGAGGGAAGAGACCTGTCTTCAGAAATGTCCAAAGAAAACATCTTACCCTCAGGAGTGCTCTGTGCTTTAACCTGGAGAACTCTATATCAATACTACAATGTCTATTCATAGTTTGACCTACTTTTATTCACCAAAAGGTTTGAAAAGCATTTATGGGAGACATACCAGACACATACCAGGTACTGTTGTAATATTTTCAGGAGATTTTTTGCTTATAAGGGCTTAAAAAAGACTGTAGACATTAGATTAATAAAGATATTTATATATAGAAGGTCTTTGAAATACTTGACAGTGGTCTAAAGAAAATATAAAGAAAACAACCTTTATTATTTTTATTATGTACGTATCAGTTTTATCCCTTCTTGGGACTTTAATTCTGAAATTTGAACACTGTGTGAGCAAAGAAAGATCATAAACAACCCCTCCCTTCTTGATTTCATCATTAGTCTGCATGAGTCTGTATGCAGGTTGAGCATCAGCCCCACCCCTCTCTCTGATCAGTCAGAGTCTGTATGCAGGTTGAGCATCAGCCCCGCCCCCTCTCTCTGATCAGTCAGAGTCTGTATGCAGGTTGAGCATCAGCCCCGCCCCCTCTCTCTGATCAGTCAGAGTCTGTATGCAGGTTGATCATCAGCCCCGCCCCCTCTCTCTGATCAGTCAGAGTCTGTATGCAGGTTGAGTGTCAGCCCCGCCCCCTCTCTCTGCTCAGCCCTAGAAAGCAGCACATAACTTAAAGGTTCTTTTGAGGAACAGCGAGGTGCGTCCTGTTGGTCACGACGTGAGGTTGCATGAAGTTCATATTATGGTCTGTGCTCACTTTATCGAGTGCTCTGCCTTCCGAGAGAGTGGTCTTGGAGTGAGTAATGCTGATAACAGAATGTGAAAGGTGAGCAAAGCGGAGGAAGTCTCCCTTGATCACATTCCAGTGACGGCATGAAGAGACTGCTTTCCTCCGCTCCAGGCGGATCCTTTAGGCCTCTGGAGGAACAGGCCTTAATGAGGAAAACTCCTGCATGTTCTTACTCGCTAAACCTTTAGTGAACATCAAAGTCATCTGCAAGAAAAAAAAAAAGCCCTGCAGATGATCTGAAGGTTGGAATACGGACCGTTTACAGTGCCTTTGAGAACAGATCACTAAACACACTTTATGTAAGACCAAAAAAACCCACTGAGCCGTTAAAGATATCATGCTGAACCTCTGAAGAACCGAATGCAGTTTTACTGTGTTTCCATGCTGGCTTTGACATGCAGATTAGGTTACTTAGCCTCGCAGTTGGGAAATGAAAGCAAATATTCTGACAGTAATTTCGCTATCATTTCTCGATTGCTCAACTGTCGTCTTTAAATGGCGATTCTCTTGACTCGTGTCTCGCAGAGTTCACCGGAGCGTCTCGTCCCTCTTCCAAAGCGGCTGCAGTCGGTGAGGGCGTTTCCCGAACCAACCTGCAGCTGCAAACGCTGCCACTGGGGACACACGGAAATTTATTACAATAATCGTCTCTCTAGGCAACACATTAAACCGCTCTGCTGCTTTGAAAAAGCTCTGAGAAATATTTGCTTTGATAGTTGATTAGAGAGAGCAGGTCAGGGAGGGGCGGACAAGAACATTCGAAAGAGTGTAAAGATGTTCAATTGACTTTTTATTTTTCACCTCTTTTCATTTTTACATCTGATTCCGGGGCCTGGACATACAGAGACAGATTTATGTAAACAAATCTGTATGTTCAATATGAGCTGCAGGAGCTTAATTCTGGATATGGGGTTTTAATGCAGGACACGGGGGATGTGATGCAGGACAGGGGTGTAATTCAGAGCACAGGCACTGATGTAGGACATAGGGTGTGATGTAGGAAGTCAGAACGTAATGCTGGACACAGGAGTGTAAAACAGGACACAGTGGGTATAATACAGAACACATGAAAATAATGCAGGACACAGGGGTGTAAGACAGGACATGGGGGTAAGACAGGACACGGGGGTAAGACAGGACAGACGGTTGTAATTCAGGACACGTGTGGAGAGGGTTTTACTGACTGGACACTGACTGTGTAAGATCTCGGGGTACATTCAGGCCTTTATCTGCTCAGAATTGAAATATTATGTGGGACAGAAGATGATTTTTGCTGCAAGATCATTTAGAGGAAGTTTCATGGGTCATGTTCGGCTGTGATTTTCAAAAGAACACACACTCTTCACCTCCACCTGCAGGACACAGAGTGTAATGCAAGACACAGGAGCATAATGCAGGACAAGAAGTATTGCAGGATACAAGGGGACATAGGAAGGAAGCAGTGTGCAAGTAAGCACACTGGCATAATACAGGACGCATAACTATATCCATATCCATAACACTGGGACCATAATGCAGGACACACTTTAATAATGCAGGATACTGGGGCCATAATGCAGGACACACTTCAGTAATGCAGGACACTGCGGCGATAATGCAGGACACACTTCAGTAATGCAGGACACGGGGGCCATAATGCAGGACACACTTCAGTAATGCAGGACACGGGGGCCATAATGCAGGACACACTTTAATAAAGATTTGAATTAATATTTGAGACAGAAGATAAAGAAACAGTTCAGTTAGAGGTGTTTTATTTTCAGGGTCATGTTCGGTTATGGTTTCTCGCCTCCACCTGCAGCTTCTCGAGTGTAAAGTTTACAGTGTAAAATGCATTTGTGCAGAACTGATCATAAAGATCTGAAGTGATCAATCAGGAGGTCCAGAAGCAAAGGTGCAGAAGAAAAATGAAAACACATGTTAGCTTTACTTAAATCTCACAGGGAGCACAAATTGTTCAGCCAAAGGAAGGTTCTGGAGTGTATCTGCCACATAACTCACAACCGTACAGCGTTTACACAGCCTGACATTCATCACTGTCAGCACTAGACCAGGAAACGCAAACTGAGGGACTATTCATTTAAAACAGGGGACAGGTGTCAGCGCTACGCTGTGTGTGTGTGTGTGTGTGTGTGTGTGTGTGTGTGTGTGTGTGTGTGTGTGTGTGTGTGAAGAAAACGAGAGAGGTACCTCTTGACCTTGGTACTGCAGCTGTTGTCCCCATGAGCAGAATAATCTTCATTTCAAACTCAAAACCATCATCAGTCATTCAGGGTGTTTGATTGGGTTGTTTTTTCTGTGTTCATTCTGGTGAGCTTCTACTGGTCATCTAGTAAGACTGTTTGTGAGTATTGATGTGTTTGACTATTGCTGTGAGTATTGCTGTGTGTGAGTATTGATGTTTCAGTATTGCTGTGTGTGAGTATTACGGTGTGTGAGTATTGCTGTTTGTGAATATTGCTGTTTGTGAGTATTGCTGTTTGAGTATGGCTGTGTGTATCACTGTGTTTGAGTTTCACTGTGTTTGAGATTCACTGTGTTTGAGTATCACTGTGTGTGAGTATTGCTGTGTGTGAGTATTGCTGTGTTTGAGTATCACTGTTTTTGTGTATCACTGTGTTTGAGTATCAATGTGTTTGAGTATCGCTGTGTGAGTATCGCTGTTTGTGAGTATCGATGTGTGTGAGTATCGCTGTGTATGAGTATCGCTGTGTGTGAGTATCGCTGTGTGTGAGTATTGCTGTGTGTGAGTATTGCTGTGTTTGAGTATCACTGTGTTTGAGTATCACTGTGTTTGAGTATCGCTGTGTGTGAGTATCGCTGTGTGTGAGTATCGATGTGTGTGAGTATCGCTGTGTGTGAGTATTGATGTGTGTGAGTATCGCTGTGTGTATTGATGATTGTGAGTATTGCTGTGTATGAGTATCACTGTGTGTGAGTATTGCTGTGTGTGAGTATTGCTGTGTGTGAGTTTTGATGTGTGTGAGTATTGATGTGTATTGCTGTGTGTGAGTATTGATGTGTGTGAGTATCGCTGTGTATGAGTATCACTGTGTTTGAGTATTGCTGTGTGAGTATTGCTGTGTGTGAGTATCGCTGTGTGTATCGCTGTGTATGAGTATCACTGTGTGTGAGTATTGCTGTGTGAGTATTGCTGTGTATGAGTATCACTGTGTGTGAGTATCGCTGTGTATGAGTATCACTGTGTGTGAGTATTGCTGTGTGTGAGTATTGATGTGTGTGAGTATCGCTGTGTATGAGTATCACTGTGTGTGAGTATTGCTGTGTGAGTATTGCTGTGTATGAGTATCACTGTGTGTGAGAATCACTGTGAGTATTGCTGTGTGTGAGTATTGATGTGTATGAGTATCACTGTGTGTGAGTATTGATGTGTGTGAGTTTCGCTGTGTGTATTGATGTTTGTGAGTATTAATGTGTGTATCACTGTGTATGAGTATCACTGTGTGTGACTATTGCTGTGTGTGAGTATTGATGTGTGTGAGTATCGCTGTGTATGAGTATCACTGTGTGTGAGTATCGCTGTGTGTGAGTATTGATGTGTGTGAGTATCACTGTGTATGAGTATCACTGTGAGTATTGCTGTGTGTGAGTATTGATGTGTATGAGTATCACTGTGTGTGAGTATTGATGTGTGTGAGTTTTGCTGTGTGTATTGATGTTTGTGAGTATTAATGTGTGTATCACTGTTTGTGAGTATCACTGTGTATTTCCTGGATGTCTGAGAGTAATATATTTGTAGTCCTTCAAATCCTGAATTACTTTGGTCTCTCTCTCTCTCTCTCTCTCTCTCTCTCTCTCTCTCTCTCTCTCGCTCTCTGTGTGGTTAATCGAGGAGTATATTGAGGATGGCTAACCAGCATGGCCTGTAGAGGAAACCGCGACAAGCCAATTAAGAGTGAGTGTGTGTGTGTGTGTGTGTGTGTGTGGACCACCCACACACCTCTAACCAACTAAAAGGAGAGACCACAAGTAACAGCAGCTTCACTCTGGAGCCTCAACATGACTCCATCTGTGTCTGGATTCTTCTCCCTCAGGCCCGGTTCTGTACAGAATGCTTTGACTGTTATCTGTTCTGTTCTGTTTCAACTCTGGTTCTGTAGGAGAACCCAGCACTAGAACCTTTAGACTTTCTACCCTGTCTTGTTTTATTTCCGTCCTCTTGAGTTGGTCTCTAAGACTGGTTCTACTGGAGGAACAGTTTGAGTTACTTCAGATGTTTCTGTGTGAGAGGAACTGAAGTGTGGAAGCTCCCAGATCCTCCGAGTGTAAAGGGGTCTGTAGAAGGTGGTGTGTTGCTTTTCCTCCTATTTCAGTGGAGCGATGGTTATCAGGACTGACCGGGTCGGGTGGGTGGAAACATGGCTCTTCAGACTGTTCAGAGAGAGAGGCCGACGCTGAGGCCGAACGACAGGACAGACATTATCAGCCCCCACAATCAACATGCTGGCTCCAGACTGCTCCGTCACTCACTCCGACTCTCCCTCTCTCTCCTCCTCATTTTTCCAACTCTGGGAATGTTGAGTCATGCTAAATTGAGGCAGTGTGACTCAGTAAATCGTTATTTGCATTCTGTGACTTCTGTGAGCAATACTACCTAATCTACTAAGTACCCCACACCCCCACCTCCACAACACACTACCCCAACACCCCCACCTCCACAACACACTACCCCAACACCCCCACCCCAAACCCCAGAATGGATTCGATCAGCCGAGACATGTTTGGTGTTTGAAGTCTGCCTTTTTACTCGTGCACTGAGATTTCAAACACTGTTCACATAAAACAGAAGACACTCAGAAGACACTTCATCCAATCCATGTTCTAGATCAGGCTCTTTTTTTTGGGCCGGGGATCACCAGTGAGCCTTTAAGCACTCTCTCCCCCATCCTCAGGGGGAGGCAGTAGACCTTAGGTGTCAGTTTAAGTCATGAACGTCTATGTAAATAAAATCGTGTAACTTCAAATTGAGATACCAATCATGGAGAATCGTGGACTCTGACTGATCAGAGAGAGGGGGCGGGGCTGATGCTCAACCTGCATACAGACTCTGACTGATCAGAGAGAGGGGGCGGGGCTGATGCTCAACCTGCATACAGACTCTGACTGATCAGAGAGAGGGGGCGGGGCTGGTGCTCAAACTCAATGTTAAAGAAGTGCACATTTTGTAACTCAACGGTTGAGTTGAGTCTGATTTAAGAAAGCTTTATTGCGTGTGTTTGTGAGGGACATTTGAGACAGACATTTTCACATAAATGGACCGGTACTGTCATGGCTCTAGCTATAATGTTGGGCCGTGAGGTGGATATGTTCAAACCCTTGTTTTGATTGATAGAACTTGTCTGACTTGCAGTTATAGCCATTCTAATTGGTCTACATAGGCTTCTAATTCCTCAGTTACCTGTTTGTCTCAGAGTTAGACCCATTCAACTCTTGTCCCCAGTGTCCCCACATTTGTCAGATTTTCACATTACGGGACAGATTCCAGGCAGGGTTTAAGCCTAGTCCCAGTCTATACCCAGATAGCAGACACATTTGGGCCAAATCTGGGCTACTCTGGGCCAAACATTCTTTGCTATTTTGGTCTTTTTAGTTTCAGGGAAACTGGGAAACCAATCAAAGACAGAAAAGGTTACCACCAGCTGGACTCCTGTGTTCACCTGCAGTGTATATAGAGTGAGCTGGGTGGGGCTGAGAGAGGCTGGCGGCTGGCCAGCATGGTGTTGGTAGGGATCAGCACTAAATGAAAGATGGATGCCTGTAATTACTTGTGAGCCAGTAGGCTGAGGAGTAATAACACAAAGAACCATAAGAACCCATTACAGCTCTACCTGAACCCATTTCATCTTGCGGCTGCTGCTTCATTTCACAATTTTCCAAGTTAGAATATCAGTACAGAGTAACCAGTGTACACTGGCGTCCAAAAGGAACTAATTATCATGTCCCATTACTTTTGCCATACCCAGTGGAAGCTAAAGAATGGTGCACCAAGCTGCGGGATATGACTTTGAGGGAGTCACTTGTCTGTTCGCACCGATAATTCAACTCCAACAAGCACAATTGTCACCACCCACTGCACTGTCCACTGTGTGTGGTAATGCCTTCTCCAACGTATTCCCCATACATTCATGACACCGTGGATCGATGGATGTTAACTGCCCTACAACTTCGGAAATGGAGTACTACATCCATCTGGCCCACTATTACGCCTCACATCTTCATACTTCACATCTCCTGACCCGTGTTCACCCTCACTCACATATCACTCGATATCGGACATACCAGAGTTTGGTTTTCTGTTATAATAGCAGGGTATGACTATATGACCTTCTAACCTGATGCTTATGGGTGGGATTCAGTATGATTTATTTATGTATTCATGTGTGTTTATATATTTGTGTATATTATGTAGGTACTTATTCATTTTCTTGTCATTCCCTGGCTTTGTACACAGTTTCATATGGTGCCACTATGCCGGCTGTTTCTCCTAAGGAACATAAATCCAGGGGAGTTCAGCTTTGATCCTGAAGAGCCTCAAACCAACACGGAAAAAACACTTTTTCTCTCACCCCACTTTTTAGGAGTTTTGGGGTCTATTAATCACAAAATACATATATTATATAGAACATATTAATCCCTCATCTACCACTACCAGACATTGGTTTCTTGCTTCAACGTAATGTGCTACAAGGATACTTAAGCCCTAAGGTTTTCTGTAAGAGCATTTTCATACAAGCATCAGACAATAAAATGAGTTGGGGGGGAACATGGAGGGGCCCAAGTATTTTTTAATCCCTGAAATTTACAACATTGTCCCCCTAAAACCACATTAAACAACCTGACCGCAATCTGAAAGACACCTCCAGACCACCCCCCTTCGTTAGGCCAAAAAAAAGATGAGCCCACCCCCACCCAACCACCTCCTCCAAATAACCCCCTGGAGATGACCCGAAAATGACCGCTGGCTCTCAGTCAAGCAAATCCCCTTCAGAGCTGAGCCTGAGGTCCCTGTGTACAACTGTACTTGTTTATGTGTGTCTCATTTTTGTTAGTAATGTAGTGTCCCATGTGGCTTTGGGTTATAGTTCGTACCTTAAGTCAAACCCAGGGGAATTTGTCCTCCACATTTATCCCATCCACACACAATGATGCACACACTAGTGAATTCACACACTAGGGGGCAGTGAGCACATATGCCCGGAGTGGTGGGCAGCCCTATTGTCAGTGCCCGGGGAGCAGCTGGGGAGTTCAGTGCCTTGCTCAAGGGCACTTCAGTCACGTCCTTCCAGTTCAGGGAATCAAACCAGCGACCCTTAATAAGGCAGGTTCCTTAACCACCAGGCCACAGGTACCCATGCTGGTGTAATAAACAAATGTTTGTTTATTTGGTTATTAATTGTTGCCTGAAGACAACACCGTGCCACAGAGCGATAAGTGTACCTGCTCTAATACAGCAGCACCCTAATTGATCTAAATCCCTGGTTCTCGTTGTTGCTGACCACCCACATATCTTCACTGTGTTACTAGAGTTCTGTTGGCTCAGAACTGAAGGGGGTTGTAGACTGTCAAGTTTGTCGATGGCTTCTTAAATTATATTTCATATTGGCCGAGACTCCTGATGTGTGTTTAGGCTTCGGTAATTACAGTAATCATAAATGATTTCCATGTGTGGTGGGACCAGGCTTGGCTCCGTCTGGTTTTCCTTCCATACATGACAATGAATCGACGTCACAGAACATACAAAAACCATTTGCGTAAATGATCATTTCCTCGTCATACCATCCATCATATTTCCTCATAATACCATGTAATTCGAGAAATAACCACACAGAATGTGCCTTCAATTTTTCCAGTGTTCCTGATCTGTAGGCACCACATGAACGCTCTGCCTGCAGACAGAAGCTTGCAGAGAATGGAGTTTCACCTGCCCCACCTTTAAAGGTGCACGGCCCAGCATTCATCTGCACCAACAATAGCTTCCAGAAGGGAGGGAAAGAAAACAAAGGCTGAGATGAACTGAGACACTGCAATACTTCCTGTTGTTCTCAAAGGAATAAAAGTAGCCCTTGCATCTATCCTGGAGAAGAGCTGACGGCTGCGGAATGAGCTGGAATTGTGAAATTGATCGTATTCATGTCTGCAGAAATGGGGATTTCCTGTGATCACAGTTTTCTAGCATTTTCCTGGTAGTGACAGAACATTAACTTGTCATTAACGACAACATTAACACCTGTGTACTTGCTTCAGGTCTTTCATTTCTATTAGACTATGGTCAGGACTTTGACTTGGTCATTCTAAAACATTAACTTTAAGCTCACAAGTTCTACCAAGGTTCTACCAAAGAATGGTTAGAAAACAATAGAGTCATTGTCTTGTTGCATGACCCACATTCTCTGAGATTCAGCTCAAAGACAGATGTCCTGACATTTTCCTTTAGAATTTGCTGTCCTGGCCCAGATGATGCAGCAAAACAGACCCAAACAATCAAAGTAGATGGAGTAATAGCACTTGTTTTGATCTCATCCATCTATAAAAATTGTTCCAGTATCTTCTGGTTGGTTCATGTGATCTTTATCAAACTGCAGATGGGCAGTAACGTTCTCTATGGCAGCACCTTCTCCTTCCAATCCTGCCCTGTTCACCATTGTTGTTCACTGTTCTCCTGATGGTGGACTCTTGAACATTAACATTTGCCAAGTTGACTGGTTCTCCGAAGGGAGGGGTGGTGTTTTGGGGATGGGATGGTTAGGGAACCAGGCTTGTGTTAGATTGCTGGTTCAGTTCCCTGATCTGGCAGTACAGCACTGAAGTACCCTTGAGCAAGGTGCTTAACTCCCTTGATGTTTCCTGGACATTGTGGATAGGGCTGCCCACCACTCCAGACATGTGTGCTCACTGCCCCTTAGTGTGTGAATTCACTGGTGTGTGTGTGTGTGTGTGTGTGTGTGTGTGTGTGTGTGTGTGTGTGTGTGTGTGAAGAAGTTAGGACACCCCGTGAACACCTTTGACTTTATCATATTTAAACATCTGAATATTTGCTCTTCATTTGAACTATATTGAGAGCTAGCAGCACATCAGCTGCTAATGATCAGACCATCATTAGAGAGGACTTTGGAGGAGGCTGTCTTATTTAAACCTCAGTCTTTAGTCTGTTTTGAGTGTGATCTTCATGGTCAGATCCAAAGAGCTCTCTGAGGTCTTCAGAAAGAAGTTTGTAGATGCAGATGAGTCTGAGAAGGGATTTAAAAAGATCTCAGAACAATTAGAAATCAGCTGTTCCACTGTCCGGAACATTATTTACAAGAGGAGAACATTTAGAACAACTTCCCACATGACCAGATCAGAACATCCCACAAGTTCAGCCCAAGAGCAGAACCACAAGATGAGTGAAGAAGATCCAACAAATCCTAACATGTTCGTCACAGACCTACAGGTAGCTCAAAGAATTCCGCATGGAGGAGTGGGAACATCTTTCTTCTGGTCGCTGTCGGAGACGGTAGACTGTTATAGAAACTTCTAACTGACATTATTTCAGCCAAAGTAGGAGATACCAGATATTAGGACAGAGGAGGTCCAATGATTAACATTATAAAACACATTTTTAACAGGTTATTTTACCAGTTCATTGGTGATTAAATATTTAAATATAAACAGAGTTAAGATTCTCTAATGATTTGACCATTTGCTTTCAAAATCCTAATCCCGACTCCAACCATGACTCTACTGAGCGCCTGTGAAGACATGTGACTACTGTATATCTGAATTCCACGTCCAGCTCGAGTGCATTTTGGGGTCACTCCTCCTGGCCAGGCCGTGCATGCTTGCATTGTCCAGATTCCTCGTCATCCATGGGAATCCACCGGACCCCAGTGCTGTCATCAGCCCCCATTCTCCTGGACCACAAAGGGGGCATTATGTAAAGGCTCGGGCCAGGCTTGACTGTCCTCAGAGCAATCGTGTTTGGCAAAGTGAGCCCCATTAGTACTGAGGGATTAACAGGAAGGCCGGGGCAGCAGGCGATGAAAAGATGATGTGGGCAGGAACTCACTTAATGCCTCTGCTGAGACAGTGCCAGGAATCAGCCAGGCCAAATGATGTAGATATCATAGTGGCATGTTGCCAAATCAGACTGTCAACTGTAAATCGATTACAAATTAATATTCTAATGGTATTAATATCCCAGTATCCTTGAGGGAAAATGCAGAAGCTGTGGGACCCACCATGGATAATGGTGATCAGGAACATACATACTCATACAGAAGTGGTGTCTCTCAGTTCGGCGTCGGGTTTAACACAACACGCCAGACGTCTCTGCATGGAGGTGTAGAGGTTCCTAATGGTGTCCTGTGATGATCCATCCCATGCAGCTTGAATGTTCTCACTCGGTTCTGCAGATGGTGTGGTAGGGGTGGAGTGTTGATAGAGCGTCCAATAGCGTCCACACATTTTCAATCAGGGACAGGTCTGGAGATGAGACTGACCACGGCGTAGTATCTGTGTCTTCAAGAGGAGATCTTGAGAAGACAGCAGTGTGTGGACAAGCGTCGTCCTGTTGGAGTGTGTTCTGCATTGTGCAACCGTGTGCCAATGGTGCTGCACAGGATGACTCACGGAGGGCATCACTGCTTGCTGAATGACCGCAATAGTGGCTGTTAGGTCACTCTGTCATGAGAGTCGGACAAGATGCCAGACAAGAGGGATGTCAGACACAGATTCTCTCTCTCTGTGGTTAGTGTAGGTCTCCCACATCCTTAATGTTGCTGATTCATGCCTTCTTCTCTCCATGACCTCCATCATCATGCTCTGGTAATGTCCTCCTGACCTGTTTGTTCTGCAATATTTTGAAAAGACCATCCTGCTTCCTGGAGCTCTGGGATGTGAACCCTCTCAAACTCAAACTGTTCTTCGAGGTGACTTCACTTACAAAGGATGCTCCAACACAACAACATGAATTAGGATGGAAAGCACACACAACCTCATATAGTCAGTCTGGTACAGCGATAAAGCCACCCTTGCTTACATCACATGCGCGGCAGAAACGCGTGTCTCACAATGTCAAACCTACCCACCAAGTTTCATTCCTGTCGGTTGATTCCTTCTGGGTGCAGCTATTTTTTGACAATGAGTATAACTGCCTTAATGGTCTTCCACACATCTACTCATCCATCCATCTGTGTATTCATCCAATCATCCTTCTCTCTATTTATCTCTTCATCCATCCACCCTTCTGTCTGTCCCAGGCCACGCTGTTTGTAAAGGCTGAGCAGATAAAGGCCACGGAAGGCTCCTCTGGCAGGCAGGTGATAAATGGGGCCGTCGTTAATGACACTTAATGCCTCCTCAAATCCCAACAGAAGCATCAAAGACGCTAAGAGCCCCGGCACTAATGGCTGTGGAGGAACAGGAGGGGGATTAGGCTCGGGGAAAAAGGAGAAAAGGAGTTTGGACGGGATGCAGTGAGCAGGAAGAAAAGGCTGAGATCACAGCCACACTTACTGACAACAAAAAGATGGAGGAGGGACGTGGAGGAATGTGTGGCGAAGGACAGGGTGGGGGGGGTCAGATCATCTGAATGTCTTCATTTCTTCACTGGAGAGAGAGAGAGAGAGAGAGAGAGAGAGAGAGAGAGAGAGAGAGAGAGAGAAAGAGAGAGAGAGAAAGAGAGAGCAAGCAGTTTGCCCATCTGGAGGGAACCCTGAGCTACACCTGCAGAGTGTAAATTCTTCCCACAGGCCCCCAGTAGCAGAATGAACTGGTCAAATGTGTTTATATGTGGAAGAAAATGGTTGTATATCTATTTACTGGTGTAAAGGTACTGGGTGGTGGTGTGTTCACTGGTGTAAATGTACTGGTTGAGAGGAGTGTGTGTTCACTGGTGTAAATGTACTGGTTTAGAGGAGTGTGTGTTTAATGGTGTAAATGTACTGGTTGAGATGAGTGTGTGTTTAATGGTGTAAATGTACTGGTTGAGATGAGTGTGTGTTTAATGGTGTAAATGTACTGGTTTAGAGGAGTGTGTGTTCACTGGTGTAAATGTACTGGTTTAGAGGAGTGTGTGTTTAATGGTGTAAATGTACTGGTT
>CM067518.1:27913393-27931366 GCA_034509495.1 Acestrorhynchus altus
GTTTACCTGTAGAGTTTACCTGTGGGGTTTACCTGTAGAGTTTACCTGTAGAGTTTACCTGTAGAGTTTACCTGGTTTTATCTGATGAAGCTGTAACTGAACTGGTGGAGTTTTGGATTTATTACGCTCTGTTGCATTTTTTATGTTAATTTTTATGTATTTTTATCTCTGTTATATTTTTTATTGAAGTGAACAGAATTATCAGGGTGAAGAGTGAGGTGTGTGAGAGTGAGGTGTGTCACCCTGTGGAGTGCAGATTACAGACTGCTGTTTTTCACCTTCAGCATTTTGTTCTCCCTGTTATTAATGACTTCAGCGCTTCATTCCCGCCGTGCTGCTTCACATCCTCCGGTTTATGGCCTGTAATTAGTGTTAGTGAGTCAGTGGTGCAGGTGGATTATATACCTGACTGTGAAAGGCCATTGTTTACTGCACAGGGTTATGTTTAGCTGTAAATGATAATGCAGTAAACAGTCTTTAGTCTCGGTTAAACTTTCCTTTCACTGTTCAGGTTAATGCGCAGGGAATGATGGGTAACGCCATGCTGGTGAAAGGCAGAGTGCCGAATTTAACCCACTACTGAAGTGTGAACGTTGTCGTTTAAAATGAGTTTCCGTCATGTGTTTATGAAGAGTTTTAATGTTGCTATGGAAGCAGTATGTTAGTAATGATTAAAAAATACTTAATTTTGAAAAAAAAAAATTTCCTGAAAAATTCAGTGACAGATTTCCCGCAAAATCTTGCAGGCAGTTACATCTTGTTTTCTAGGCTTCATATCTCAGGATCACAGTAACCTACAGATATAATACACAGATCATTATCATCAGAATTCAATCCCAGTTTAAATACCAAAGGAGCTTCCAGTGCATGTTTACTGCTCTGTCCACGTGAACATGATCAGCCTGCATACAGACTCTGACTGATCAGAGAGAGGGGGCGGGGCTGATGATCAGCCTGCATACAGACTCTGACTGATCAGAGAGAGGGGGCGGGGCTGATGACATCATTGACCCATTATTCAGTTATAGAGGAAAATGAGAAAGGAGGGTTTCAGAATAAAAGTCTTGAGAAGGGATAATACTGATACATAAATAATAAAAATATTTTAGGCTGTATTTCTATTTTACTTAACATAGTTTTTTATTTAAAAAAATATATTTTGAAGAACTAATTGTTATAAACATCCTTGTTAATCTAATCATTACAATTAAACACAAAGTTAATAGTGAAAATGAAAAGAAGAAACAGGTTTGAGCTGTTCTGCTGTTTCACTTCTGTCTCTCTCTCTCTCTCTCTCACACACACACACACACACACACAGACACACACACACACACACACACACACACACACACACACACACACACACACACACACACACCTGCCTACGTAAGGCCCTCAGGCTGCAGGCTCCGTCTCTCTGTAGATAAGGTGAATCTCATATCATTTTTCCACTAAAATCTGATTTCAGTTCTCCTCAAAAAGCAGAGTGTGCTCTCACACACACTTTCACACACCTTCACACACATCAAACACACACACAGCTGATCTGATCTGTGTATCAGTGTAGAAGATTAAAGAGACAGAAATGGAGATAAAATTCTCAAAATGATGAAACATTTCTGCAGCTTCACTCCAGATGACCCTGAGGTAGTTAACTCTCACAGCTCTGCTGCCCTGAGAACAACATTACAACATCAATAATCAATACATGAGTTACATTAAGAACCCATTCGTTCTGAACGGAACACTCTAAGTTGACCATCCATCTTAAAAACACATTATATAAGAAATCCTGATGGAAAATCTCTCTCTGATCAGTCAGAGTCTGTATGCAGGTTGATCATGTTCACGTGGGCAGAGCAGTAAACATGCACTGGAAGCTCCTTTGGTATTTAAACTGGGATTTAATTCAGTAATGTTAGAGTAAGATGGTAGTGTGTTATGATATGAATATCACGTCTTTAGGTTACTCTGATCCTGAGATATGAAGCCTAGAAAATGGCATGTAACTGCCCAAAAGTGTGGATGTTCATCTTCATTACCTGGATCAGCTGTGCTAGATCATGGGCAGAGTAAACTTTGCAGGGTAGTAGATCCGCAGGACCAGGTTGGGCTCCCAGTGTACCATGGTGATGATGATGTTTGGACACCAGCATCCTCCTGAGTGAGATCAGAGAGAGTTCAGTGTGAGAGGTCTGTGTAGAAACAGTGAAATCGATCAACAGCTTTACAGGAGAAGCCAGAGGAACCATATGTGGCTCAGGTTGGAGGTCACCCTGATGATAAATACATTCTGTAGAAGTGGGGGGCTTCTGTCAGCAGGTCACTCTCACTTCTCCAGATCTCACCGGTGAACTTATGATCACCAGCCCTCCTCTTCTAGATCCATCTTCCTGCAGGCTTCACCTCCAAGCCAGATCTAACATTTGGCTAATCAGCACTTCTGAAGACCAGGTGCTCTGTGGGTTAGTCTGAAGGTCTGCAGGTGGAGGGTTAGTGTCCACTGCTCTGGATCAACTGGTCTGTTTCTCAATTCCCTGCTGATAGAGTCACAAAACCATGATTGCATCGTATAATAAAGGCCACTTTTGATGGATTCTTTACATGTTTGTAACTAAAGCACCAAGTCCAGTACTCCAGACGTTTATCAGGTCTGACCTAATGGCTTTCACACTCCATGCTGAGCAGTAAACATGCTGAAGCTTCCTTCAGAGGAGTTGTATTTGGTGGTCTGACGGAAATGTAATAAAAAGTTGGTCCTTCCTCTACGTGACTGGGATGATGCACCTCACAGCAGGAACCACTCTGAACAAGCCAGCTCAGCAACCGTATCTGAGATCACATATCACTCCCTGATCCCTGACCAGTAACAACCGTACACGGACTTTCAACACTGTACAATCAATCGGAATTACAGTCTTTACCTGACAGGTGTAAAACACATCCATCACCATATGATGAGCTAATTTTTAAGGGATGGTTCTCTTTTAGGGCAGTTTTGGACACTTTAAGGTCTGTTATGAGATGGACTGAGGCTCTTTGTCTGTAGAAACAATGGACAGTTATAATGCAGTAATTTAACATTTCCATCTTCTTTGTGGGGGGAAGGGGTTTGGGGGGTGACAGTGTTCTGAAAATGAAAACACAGAAGACAAGTCAAGGTTAAGTCTGTTTCCCTTTCCCCTTCGGCGACTAACACTTCGGTTCTGACAGGAGGGGAACAAGCACAATGCAAAACAAATGTCTTCACAGCTGGAACTGAGAATTAGTCAACAAACAGCATCCAAGAAGGTCCATAGATACAGATCAGTGTTATGATCAGATGTCGAGTGCCATACACATGGATTTGGGCCTGTGTGGAAAACCGGACCCCACTGTGCTGCAGCCAAGTGTTGCGGGGGAACTGAGGATATAGCAGCACACTGCCACAAGCGGAACGTCTATCAGGTTCTATTATTCTTTCTCTCTGCTCACAATAGTCTCCTCGGTTACCACTGCAATTATCTCTCCACAAACAAACCCAAATTAAAACCAAAAAAGAGGGGCATGATTAAAGTTTTACGGTATTTTGGCCCCCAATGAGGCGTCTAAGAGAAGACAGATGCGTGGCATGGGCCACTAATTCTAACCAGCCGTCCCGCAAGCCCTGGCTTCTGCTCCCTAAAGTCAGTGAATCCTCCAGCCTCCAACCTCCGGTGAGAGGAGCTGAATATCAGCTCAGCAAAATAAAGGGAGCAGTGGTCAGCATGTCCAGAGTCCAGAAAGCCCAGTGAACTCCACTAGTCCAGAAACAGAAAAGTTTTTGTAGTTTGACGTACTTTTATTCACCAAAATGTTTATAGTATTTGTAGGAGACAGTCACTCATACCGGATTATTATTTTTAGGAGCTCTTAGTCTACTCTAAGTTGTCTTCGTTTGAGATGTAAATATTAACAGAATGTAGATATTTCTTTGAATTTCATCCTGTTTTCATCAATAATTACTTGCACCTACATTTTTGTTGTTGTTAATAATGACTGAAAACACTTTATATCAGAAATTCAGTGGGAACTTGATCATGTGTTTTTATTTTTGTATCAGGATGAGGTCAGGACTGTTTTTCTGAAATTTGAACACTGTGTGCGTGAAGAAAGAGAGCAAACAGCCCCTCTCTTCTCATTTTTGTCTATAATCCAATATCTGGGTCAGTGTGTAAACAGGCTGTTGGTGCAGTTCATATGGACCGTGGGAGTGAACGGAGTGCACAAACTTACCATTTTTACACAGATGATTTTGTGGCTGAGGAAGGTTGGTTTTACGGCTCAGTTGCTATTTCTTCCTCTCTGAGGTGTAGTAAAAACAGACTGGTGTGTGTGTGTGTGTGTGTGTGTGTGCCAGCTGTTTTTTATTGGAACTGCAGATTGATGGTGTCACACGTGTGTTTTGCTGAACATCAGCACCTTTACACACACACACATACACACACACACACACACACACACACACGCACACACACACATGCACGCACACCTCTAAACTAATTTATTGAGGTCACAACCCCATTGTGTCTTCAATCACACACACTTTTACCTTGAGTGTTGTGTTCACTCTGTTCTCTTACACAACTACAGGAAGCACTCCCTCAGCAGCATAATAAGGACTGCACACACACATACAGCCCCCCCACACACACACATTCCCAGCTGGTCTTGCCCAGTTTATTGTTTACTTATTGACTGTTTACTATGTTATAGCATAACTCAGTTTTACTGTCCTTTACATTCTAGATAATAACTGGTTATAAGAGAGATACCAACTACACAGTACTAGATCATTATCACAGGTATTATGATGGGGAGTTTATTTTTAATTGAGTGTCAGTGGTGTCGTGACAGACCGTTATGGAGTTGCTCAGAATGGGCATCGTCTTCAGTGATGTCTAGGTGGAGGTCACCAACAAATCTGTGTGTTTGACACTGTGGTCAGTGTCAAGATCAATGGTTTGTTGTCACACATCACATGTCTAGAAGATCTTTTGTACAATGTCAGTGTGCCTGTAAGACATTAGGGTTTAATCAGTTTACCTGTAGGACTTTGGAGCTGCATGTGTGTATACCTATGGCTGTGTGAGTGTATTATTATGAATTGCAGCATGAATGTATATGCAGGACTAGGGCTAGGTAACAATACACGTTGCACACGTTTAGGGCTGTGTGAGTATATACCTGCACAACCTTTGGGCTGTGTGAGTATATACCTGCATGACCTTTGGGCTGTGTGAGTATATACCTGCATGACCTTTGGGCTGTGTGAGTATACCTGCACAACCTTTGGGCTGTGTGAGTATATACCTGCACGACCTTTGGGCTGTGTGAGTATATACCTGCACGGCCTTTGGGCTGTGTGAGTATACCTGCACGGCCTTTGGGCTGTGTGAGTATACCTGCACGGCCTTTGGGCTGTGTGAGTATATACCTGCATGACCTTTGGGCTGTGTGAGTATACCTGCATGACCTTTGGGCTGTGTGAGTATATACCTGCATGACCTTTGGGCTGTGTGAGTATACCTGCATGACCTTTGGGCTGTGTGAGTATACCTGCATGACCTTTGGGCTGTGTGAGGATATAGCTGCACGGCCTTTGGGCTGTGTGAGTATATACCTGCATGACCTTTGGGCTGTGTGAGTATATACCTGCATGACCTTTGGGCTGTTTTGAGGTGAATTTGTGGGCATATTTAGCTTAATATTGTAAGAATGTTTGTAGTTCAAATCCCTTACACTCAGTCTGGGTAACAGTGTTGTTCTGCACAGAGTGATTTTATTCTGGTGAATATTAGCTGATTTGTTTGTTTATTAAACTGATTGATTGACATAGATTAATATTTACACACCAAACACATCAGAAACACTTCACACTCCACACACACCCGGTTGAGTGAAAGCAGGCCAAGGACTCACACTGTACTCATCACGCAGTGTGTTCTATCATGTGGTATGTCTGTGTCTGTGTATGTGTGGGGGGATGTCTTGTAGGGTGGTGGGGGTTGGCTCTGCTTTCAAAGAGTGCTGATTCACATGGAGCTCAAGCAGAACTGAGATATCTCTCTGTACTGGGAGAGAGAGATCTTGATTGTTCTGCAAAACTCATCACTGTGTGTGTGTGTGTGTGTGTGTGTGTGTGTGTCTGTGTGTGTGTGTGTGTGTTTACAAATGTATGTAAATGACAATATTTTTCTTCTGCAGGAGACTCTCTGGAAACCAGCTAAAGACCATTAGTGGCTCTGCCCTCCATGGCCTGAAGAACCTCAAAGTCCTGTAAGTAAACCCACCAGCATAGCCCTAAAGTCCTGCTGGTTTACCCACACAGCCCTAGAGTCCTGCAGGTACACTGACACATCCCTGAAGAAGTCCTACAGGCAAACTTACACAGCCCTAAACTCTTGTAGTTATACTCACACAGCCCTAAAATCGTGCAGGTACACTCACACAACTCTAAAGTCCTGCAGGTACACTCACACAACTCTAAAGTCCTGTAGGTACACTCAAACATCTCTGAAGAAGTCCTACAGGTACACTCACATAGCCCTAACGTCTTGTAGACATACTCACACAGTAAATAAATTCATAGCAGTGTTCACAGCAGTGTTCTTTCTCTCAGCACTTGCTTCACTCTAGCGTGCTGTTAACAGCTGTTTACCTAAATACTTGAATGGTCCAGGAGCCTGTGTGATTTGCACATTTACACATTCAAACCCCATTCTAACGCAACCACAAACAGACCACGCTGATGGACATCTCATGGAAAGAAGCTTTTAGCCAAAAGTATGAGAAGAGAAAAGGAGGAGCGGAAGAGTGGAAGGAAAGGAAGAGAAGAATAAAAACTTTGTTATATTCTAATGAGTCCTGGAGAACACAGGCCTGTTCTTCATGTCAGAGGCGACCGTTTGAAGTCTGGCTTCACAATGCCTGTTGTGGCACCATGATCTGCTCGATAAAGACGTCTCGGCCACAAAGGCTCATTTATTCCCCTGAACACAGGCCGCTCTCTGCTGTGTGCTCAAATGTCAGGGGTTTCAGTCGATTGGCTGTGATAAAGCTGTCTGCTGCTGAATTAAAGCTGCTCTCTCACATTGGAATCATTTGCTTTGAGCTCCATTGTTCTCCTAGTTCCTCCCACACTTTCCCTCTTTTATTCAGCAAGTTCTACAAGCATGACATCAGCAGCCCACCCAAGGAGTTCCTCCGTCCTTCTCTTTTCCTGTTTTATTCTTTACACTTTCTCTTGTTCTCCTTCTTTGTGCACCTCTCTTGTTGTTGTCTCTTCCGCTAGATAGTCCAGTTTCCAGGACATATACCTGTTTAACACTGATTTCTGAAGCACTGGCTGTTCCTGGTCTGCTCCAATACCTGAGTGCTGATGGGGTCATGCTGTAGAAGGCAGCGCTAGGCCAATTTTGTGGGATGTTTTCATAATTACAGGAGACAAACACCAGGCATCCTAGACTACTCAAATTAAAAAGTATTAATAAAGTAGGAATATTTCTATGAAAATCCTTTAGGAAATCTGGAAATGCAATGATTTTCATGAGGTATTTGTAATGATTAGATTGACAAGTATATTTATAATAAGTGCTTCATAATACTTGACAGTGGTCCAAATAAAATAAAATAAACCTGAATATCCTTGATTATATTATTATTTATGTATCAATATTACCCCTTTTATTTAGGACTTTTATTATGAAGTTTGAACACTTCTTATTTTCCTCTATAAATCAATATCTGGGTTAGTGATGACATGAGCCCCGCCCCCTCTCTCTGATCAGTCAGAGTCTGTATGCAGGTTGATCATCAGCCCCGCCCCCTCTCTCTGATCAGTCAGAGTCTGTATGCAGCTTGATCTTCAGCCCCGCCCCCTCTCTCTGATCAGTCAGAGTCTGTATACAGGTTGATCTTCAGCCCCGCCCCCTCTCTCTGATCAGTCAGAGTCTGTATGCAGGTTCAGCACGTACATCTGGACAGAGCAGTAAACATGCACTGGAAGCAGATCTCTGAGTCTAAGAGTAAAAAGATTACATGATGACTTACATTTCTATTCATTTTAAAGCTTTTTCTCTTTGATCCATTTCTCTGTTCAGAATGCTGCAGAATAATCAGTTGGAGAGGCTGGACAATGCTGACGTGTGGGACCTTCCCAACTTGCTGTCTCTGTGAGTATCAGAACTTTCCTCTAGTGCCAATCATTGTAATGCAAGAGAATCTCAATATCCAGATGGAATATTCCAAAGCTAGTTCATGCTTAGTTGTCCACTCAGAACAGATCTCTAGCCTAGTCTTCAGAAGAAGGATTCAAACGTTACTCGATACAAAGATACTGTAGGAAAGGAAGGGATCAGGTATGGAGGGCTTTTTGTCTTTGTAGGCCAGCATCAGGTTGAAAAATCTGAGGTGTCTCTGCATCTCTGAAATAATCTTGGGGTTAGAATTCATAACTGACGGAACAATAGCTGTTCTTCCACAACCACACCAAGGCTTTGTGCTTCTGCAGATGAAGAGACTAGAGAGATCTGAAAGAGAGGAAATCTTGATGAGATTCCAGGAATGAGATTCCAGGAATGTGCAACAGCTCAGTCTTACTGGTGTTGAGCTTCAGGTGGTGGTTGTCTGGCGAACATGGTGGACAAATTCTGACATAGAGGACATGTTGATGTTGTTATAAAGTCAGACTGGATGAAGCAGATGCATCACTGAGACCCATCTGGAAGCCATGAGTGTGCTGACCAGGCTGAGAGTAACCAAACTACAACCAGCACTGCCACACTCAATGATGTGTGAAGGAGGTCAATTTCCCTTCTCTCCCACTCCCTCGGTTCTTCCTTCTGGGAATCATTCCTTTCCTTACCCACTCAGTCTCCACAGCATCACCCCTCCAGCCTCAAAGTCTCTATATAACATTAGAATAAACCCAAATACACATAAAGTCAGTGATCGGTGAGAGCGTCTACCTGTCATTAACTCTATATACCATTGGAATTTGATTTGATTATAAGGACTAAACAAAGTGTTGAATGGGAACTGGCTTTTTTGGGAATTCTGGCCTTTTCTCATGAGCACTAGGAATCATTCAGGTTTATTTGCAGCTAAATCAGTGTTAATATCATTGACAATGCTGACGTGTATCAGTGGTGAAAGGCAGACTGTAGTTCCTCCAGCTCAGTAACACCAGCTCACCTTCATGCACTGTTGTTTTTTCCCAGTGAATACCTCCATGTAAATATCCGATCGCTCATTTCCTTCCACCTTTCCGGGGATGTTTTCATTAGAGTCATGGCGTACACTTTTAATTCCTTTACCACCAACAGCGATTTTTCCGTATGGACAACATGCCTGCTGTCCAGAGGAGCTTCCAGACCTTCCAGCAGAGCAGCGCTGGCACACAGCCAACTCACACACACGCGCACACACACACACACACACACACACACACACACACACACACACACACTGATGTGGATCAGAAAGGCAGCTGATACTCTGCAAACATGCAGTTCAGCCTGAAGCTCAGAGGAGGATGGGCCTAGTTACTGCTGGGGTGAGGGGGGTGGAAGGCTGGGGGTGGGAATGGGGGTATGTAGGTAGGTAGCTGCACTGGCACCTGCTGCTGCAGATTAAAGAAAGTGAAGAAAACTTCAGAGTGTTTATGTTTGAGCCACTCGCTTTTAATACTATTTGCTGTAACAAAACATCAGAACTATCTATAGATCCAGACTGTAGTTCATCTGTTTCTCTGCAGACTTTGTTCTCCTCCTTTCACCCTGATCTTCAATGATCAGGACCCCACAGGACCACCACAGAGCAGCTATGATGTGGGTGGTGGGTCATTCTCAGCACTGCAGTCACACTGACATGGTGGTGGTGTGTTAGTGTGTGTTGCTGGTACAAGTGGATCAGACACAGCAGTGCTGCTGGAGTGTTTAAACCCCTCAGCGTCACTGCTGGACCGAGAACAGTCCACCAACCAGAAATGTCCAGCCGACATCCCACATGTTGGTCAGAAGTTTGTGGACACAGCTTATTGTCTTACCTTTTGTTTTGTCAGAAATGTGTACGGGGGAAAGTGAATAGAGGAGTGAAGTGTGATCTGTGTGGTAGTTACACAGTGGTGTGGTATGAGTGTAACTCGGGGGAGTGAAGGAGAGTGGGAGGGTGAATGTCAGTTGAGGAGTGAGTGTTAGGGAGTATAGTGTATAAATCACTCTACCCCAATTACAGCACTACAGTAGCTCCACAAACACACTAACACTCCAGTTAGAGAGGGTAGAAAAGTGCTTTCTGTGGTGGAGTGAGAACGTCCTCAATGTTATAATCAACACAACTTTCCCTATATGCTCTCTTTACACACACTGTCTCTCACTCACTCTCTCTCTAAACCAGTCAGCATGCCACAGCTCTAATAAACAAGCCTGAGTTAGAGCAGCCAAACACACACACACACACACACACACACACACACAACATTCGGACGAGTGCCAAACCAGAGAAGACAAAAGGAAAGAAAGTGAGCAGACATAGAGAAAGTGTTTAATTATGTTAATTTACAGCATTGACAAATCAGGAAAGTAATCAGAGCTGACCACAACAAGCAGCGAAACAACCCTGTTACACACCGTCCCTCAGCATTTCAGTGTTTCAGTAGTTTAGTGTTTTGGTGGTTCAGTCATTCAGTGTTTGAGTAGTTTAGTGTTTTGGTGGTTCAGTCATTCAGTGTTTCAGTAGTTTAGTGTTTTGGTGGTTCAGTCAGAGGAGCTGAGAGCAGGTTTATCAGATCAAAGCTGCTGCTCGCTGTTACACTGTGTGTGTGTGTTCTCTTCTGTTCACAAGGATTAAAAGTTCAGTTTAAAGCTGCTTAAACGTCCAGCATCCACAACTCAAACTAACATTTACAGCGTTTATCTGACACTCTGATCCAGAGTGACTTACAAGGTCACTCATATTACAGAGGAGGTCAGAGTGGTGTTGGGCATCTCACCCAAGGGCAGCATAGCTACCCAGACTCGGACCCCAGTCTCCCACATGGTGTGGTGGTTTAGTGTTACCTTTTGTGCCACACCAACCACATTCAGTTCTTCACACGGTTTTTTTTTTTTGTGTGTGTGTGTGTGTGTGTGTGTGTGTGTGTGTGTGTGTGTGTGTGGTTTTTTTTTTGTCACCTTGTGTTCAGCCGCCTGGATGCCAACCTGATTGTCGAGGTTCCTGCTCAGACGTTCTCCAGAATGCGGTCACTGCGACACCTGTGGTTAGATGACAACGCGCTGACGGAGGTTCCGGTGAGCGCGCTCAGTGAGCTCTCAGCCCTGCAGGCCATGACCCTCGCTCTCAACCGCATCACACACATCCCTGATCACGCCTTCAGGAACCTCTCCAACCTCGTCGTCCTGTATGTATATCTGCTCTTACACACCAGATCTTACACACTTACACTAACACACCTCTGTCCTTACGCACCTCTGTCTTTACGCACCTCTGTCCTTACGCACCTCTGTCTTTACGCACCTCTGTCCTTACCCACCTCTGTCTTTAGGCACCTCTGCTCCTACTCACCTCTGCTCCTACTCACCTCTGTCCTTACACACCTCTGTCCTTACTCACCTCTGTCCTTACACACCTCTGTCCTTACACACCTCTGTCTTTAGGCACCTCTGCTCCTACTCACCTTTGTCCTTACACATCTCTGTCCTTACACACCTCTGTCCTTACACACCTCTGTCCTTACGCACCTCTGTCTTTACACACCTCTGTCCTTACGCACCTCTGTCCTTACGCACCTCTGTCCTTACACACCTCTGTCTTTACGCACCTCTGCTCCTACTCACCTCTGTCCTTACACACCTCTGTCCTTACATACCTCTGTCCTTACGCACCTCTGTCCTTACACACCTCTGTCCTTACGCACCTCTGTCCTTACACACCTCTGTCTTTACGCACCTCTGCTCCTACTCACCGCTGTCCTTACGCACCTCTGTCCTTACACACCTCTGTCCTTACACACCTCTGCTCCTACTCACCTCTGTCCTTACACACCTCTGTCCTTACACACCTCTGTCCTTATGCACCTCTGTCCTTACACACCTCTGTCCTTACGCACCTCTGTCCTTACGCACCTCTGTCCTTACACACCTCTGTCCTTATGCACCTCTGTCCTTACACACCTCTGCTCTTAAATAATTGCCCTCACAAACCTCTTTTACGTCTCTGCTCTTATACACCTGGTTTTATACACTCACACTAACACACCTTTGCTCTTACCACCTGCCCATTCTCACCTCTGCTCTTACACACCCACCTTTGTTCACCTCTGCTCTTACACACCCACCTTTGTTCACCTCTGCTCTTACACACCTATGCTGTTTGTTTTAATGAGCGTTTTTGTGTTCAGGCATCTTCATAATAATCAAATCCACACTCTGGGGCAGAACAGCTTTGAGGGGCTGCGCAGTCTGGAGACCCTGTAAGTGTACAGATTGATGATGAAAAGATTAAAGCATTTCCTGTTTCTCTGTCGGCTCTTTGCTCTGTAATCTGAGGGTCTGCAGCTCCAGGCCGGCGCCACGGACCGCCTTAATAAAACCATGATACATTAATAGAGAGTCGGCTGTGATGGGTCTGAAGGTCTGTGTGCGGAGTGTAAACAGCGGATCTGTACCGTAATAATTTACCTGCTGAAGGAACGAGTGTAAATTACGGACCTGGTTTAGCGGTAAACACACACACCTGTCATTAACATAAATACACACCTGTCATTAGCTGAGCTTAAATCAAAGGGCCACTCTCAGTCTCTGTAATGTAAACAGTCACAGTGACCTCAAGTGACCTCTGCTGCAGTCAGGTTCCCACCACTTTCATCTTTCGGAGTCTGAAGGAGAGGACAGGAGAGAATGAGTGCAGCAGAATCTGATGCTGGTTTAGAGGTGTAGAGGTTCCTAATGGTGTCCTGTGATGATCCATCTCATGCAGCTTGAATGTTCTCACTCAGTTCTGCAGATGGTGTGGTAGGGGTGGAGTGTTGATAGAGCGTCCGATAGCGTCCACACATTTTCAATCAGGGACAGGTCTGGAGATGAGTTCGACCACTGCGTAGTATCTGTCTTCAAGACCAGCAGTGTGTGGACGAGCGTCGTCCTGTTGGAATAGAGCACCGGAGTGTGTGTTCAGAAAAGGTAGAACCACTGGTTGCAGAACCTCATTAATGTAACATTGGACTGTTAAAGTGTCTGTAATGAAGATCAAAGGTGATCTGACATCATACAGAATCGCACCCACAACATGACAAACTGTTGATCTACACACCATGGTGCCTCCACACACAAATTCGTTGGTCATCTCCACCAAGACAAACGTGGGACTCGTCACTGAAGATGCACCGTCGCCATTCTGAGAGACTCAATGATAGCCTGGACCAACACCAGTGCAGTCGGTTGATTCCTTCTGGGTGCAGCTGTTTATTAATACTGTTAGACTTCACAGTGGATATGCCCCATACACACACACACACACACACACACACACACACACACACACACACATCAACAGACCACCAGAAAAGACCACACAAGTTGTTTTCTCACATTTTATTGTAAAAAATTTGCTTGCTTTGATTTGCTGACAAGTATAGTTATACACACAGACACACACACACACACACACACACACACACACACACATACAGTGAGTGTTTTCTCTGGTTGGCTGTTTGCCAAGTCTGCTCCAAAATCACTTCAAACCTCTGGAACGCCGCCAGCCTTTCCTCTTAAAAAGAGCTAAAAACATAAATGTTTAAACGGCTGTGAAGCTGCTGAACACCTCAGATCAGACGCATAATTACAGCACTTCAGCACTTGGTACTGTTACTGCTTTAGAACTCATGACCAAGTGTGGAGAACTCATACCTAATGAGAGCAAACACCACTTTCTGAAACAGGTTGGAGAACTTCTCCAGCTCCGGTTCTGATATGGGAGTTGCCTGATAACCACTTACTGCAGACCTGGAACCAGAGATAAGAAAGAACCGTTCATTTCCAACTAAAACAGCCCGGGGGCAGACGGTACCTGCGCTTTACAGAAGCGGTCCCTAGCAACCATCCATGTTTTGCTTCCATCTCACTTTTGGACAGAGTTTTCCTAGAAGGCTAATGAAAAGTACAGAACAAAAATAACGCGTGTGCAGGGGAGGTCACGTCATGTGGAGTTAAGAACAGCTGTCTCCGTCTCCCAGGAGAACCTGCTGTAGAGCCAGCGGGGTCACACTGAAGGCTTTCCGCAGCCCGATCACACTCGCCGCTCTCCAGCTGTTTGCTTATGTTATGGACATGGAGTATGAAAGATGAGAATAGGGTGTCAAAATACTGCTGTGGACAGAGACACAGAGTCACCGAGGCAGTTGGTTACTGGTATTTTGAATGACGTGTTTGGAGGAATTGCAAGAGGCTGCTGACACAAAGAATGGGCAAACAGGACACCTACACTGTCCCTCAGAAGCTAACTACATCAACCACTGGACCTACAGTGTCCCTGAAAATTGAGGACATCGTTCAATTTACCTATAGTATCCTTTAGAAGCTGAGGACATCGACCACTTGTCCTACAGAATCCCTTAGAAGCAAACAATACCAACTACTTGACCTATAGTGTCCCCCAGAAACTGAGGACATCAACCAATGGACCTACAGTGTCCCTCAGAAATTCAGGACAATTGCCACTGAATCTACAATGTCCCACTGAAACTGAGGGCATCAAATACGGAACCTTCAATGTCCATCAGGAACTAAGGACATCAACCGCTGTACCAACAGTGTCCCTCAAACAATACTGGACTGTCTTTAAAGAAGCACTGGACCTACAGATTAAATACATTAAAATCTCTCTCTCTCTCTCTCTCTCTCTCTCTCTCTCTCTCTGCAGTGAACTAAACTTTAACGCCCTGCAGGAGTTTCCCGTGGCGATCCGAACGCTGGCCAAGCTCCAGGAGCTGTGAGTAACCCTCAGTAACCTTACCCAGCATGCATCTGTTCAAGGAGTCCCCTCTATGAGCGCCATCCGGCCTGTTAACCCTCAGCAACCTCGCTCTGAAACAGCGGTCAGATAATATCTCCGGCAGCCACAGCAGATGTTCAGTGAGAGGAGTCTAAGTCCTTCCGTCTCAAGTGTCCTGAAGCATTTTGGGTCTGAGCTCCGGCCCCCGACAGGTGCTCCTATATCATACCAAGCATTTACATTAGCGGCTCCTCCGGACGAACGGACAACACGTGTTCACTACAGCCTCATCTGCGTGGTCCGAGGGTTACACAACCAGCAGCTCGTTATTATACACTAACTGCAGCTACGCAAAACAGATCAGACAGAAACAAACTGTTTAGTGCAGCAACTCATCTGTAGATGTTCTGCGGCGTGAAATAGAACCATTAGAGATGATGGCCTAATCAACTTCAGGGTTAGGAATAGAGTCCTGGGAATATATAATTGTATATCGATGAATTATTCATCATGTAATGAAAGGAGTACACCATGTTTAGTCCCTATGCAGCTCCTATAGAGCGCCCCCTACGCTTCCTGTAGTGTATTACTGTGTGTCAGACTGAACGTGTGGATCATATGAACATTATAGAGCGTTATAGAGCGTTATAGAGCGCCCCCTATGCTTCTTGTAGTGTATTACAGTCTGTCAGAATGAGCGTGTGGATCATATGAACATTATAGAGCAGTATAGAGCGCCCCCTACACTCCTTGTAGTGTATTACAGTCTGTCAGAACAATTGTGCCCAAAGCACACACCGTAATATCAGGTATGTGGTGTGCTTGACGGGTGTTTTCTGTTCCTTTATCAGGGGTTTCCACAACAACAATATCAGAGCCATTCCTGAGAGAGCATTTGTGGGGAACCCACTGCTGCAAACCATGTGAGTTCCTCTCTCTCTCTCTCTCTCTCTCTCTCTCTCTCTCTCTCTCACACACACAAACACATACACACACACATACACAGAGACACACACACACACTCACACACAGACACACACTTGCTAATCCTGTGTGAGTACATGGAATGTGTTTGCGTGTCGGCCAAATCTGTCCCAAAGGAGTGATAGAAACACTTCATTATCTCACCAGAACAATTCTGCCCCAACCACCAAGCTCCAGAGACGTGTGTAAAGAGTGAAGATGGAATCTGTTATTACATCATTGCTTATTTTACTCACATTTTAATCTCATAAAACTGTCTGACCCAGACAGGAACATCCTCAGGAACATTAGAATGAGCCTCATTTACACCACAATTTTACTGTTTGGCTTTGAATGAACTGACCCACTATATTACAGAACCTGTACTATAAAAAGATCTCACCACCTTCTCTCCGTCTCTCTAGTCATTTCTATGAGAACCCAATCCAGTTTGTTGGAAGATCTGCTTTCCAGTTTCTGCCAAAGTTACACACACTGTAAGTACAACTGTCAGAAACCTATCAGACCAACCCTGAGCAAACATCTACTCTATGTTTCAGTTCCTCACTATCGAGTCAATCTCAGCTATACTGTCATGTCTTCAACTTCACAAGAATTGAGTGAGGAACCAACTATAGATTCTCTAGACTAATCTTGGAACATATAGATCCAGTGTTAATGGAACCATGGGTCGAACGTACAGATCTCCAGAGACTCAATCCACACAGTACAGACTCACCCCTCTACTCCCTTTGCATGATCAGGTCCAATCCATAAACCCCTGCTCCAACAATCTATCCACAGTTAGGGTAATCTCCCACAGGTCGAGTGATGTCTCACAGTGTTACCTCCCACAGGTAGACTGACCTCCCACAGGTAGATTGACCTTCCCACCGATAGAATCAGTTCTCACAGATAGAGTGACCAGGTGCAGCTGGTGGAACAGTAGATGAAGGTGAGAAAGAGGGATGACGGAGTTAATTCTGATTGAAGCTGAAGACGATAAGGCAGGTCTGTTTAGAAGACTGACCCCCTGGTTATGATTCTGGAGAACTGGACCCTCATGCTGCTTATCCTGAATTCAGACATGATGAAATAGATCTCACTATTGAACTGCAGTAATGGACATGGAATGAAGGAATGGATATGATTGATGTACTGCATATCACTCCAATATTAATAGTAGGTTTTTATCTTCCAGCTCTCTGAATGGGGCGACTGAAATTCGGGAATTTCCGGACTTGAAAGGAACAACCAGCCTGCAGGTCCTGTGAGTATAAACCCAAACTGCAGGAGGAGAACAGTGAAAGTACTGTTACAGCACATTACAGTATGAGTAAAGGTACACTGCAGTTAGATGACATTAAGAGTACACTGTAGTATAAGAGTATTAAAGTATTATAGTAAATGCATTGTATCATAGTACAATAAGAGTACAGTACAGTAAATGTACAGTAAACATACAGTGTAGTAAGAGTACAGTAAGAGTATTATAGTAAATGCATATCATAGTACAATGAGAGTATAGTACAGTAAGTGTACAGTAAACATACGCTGTAGTAAGAGTACAGTAAGTGTGTTATAGTAAATGCATATCATAGTACAATGAGAGTATAGTACAGTAAGTGTACAGTAAACATACGCTGTAGTAAGAGTACAGTAACTAGAGAAGCATGAATGTTGAGTTACTAGTTAATGTCCTGTTATGTGAAGCAATTTCCAAAATTTACATTTGTTTCAACACTATTGGTCTGTGTGTGTGTGTGTGTGTGTGTGTGTGTGTGTGTGTGTGTGTGTGTGTGTGTTAATGTGGAAACTAAACAGATGAAAACACAGTGCGTAATTAAGGTCATCATTTATTCTCATTAAAGCCTCATTGAGTAACACACACACACACACACACACACACACACACACACACACACACACACACACACACANACACACACACACACACACACACACACACACACACACACACACACACACACACAC
>CM067518.1:27931696-27984495 GCA_034509495.1 Acestrorhynchus altus
AGTGTAAAAGGGTGAGGGTGTGTGAGAGAGAGTGTAAAAGAGGGTGAGGGTGTGTGAGAGTGTAAAAGGATGAGGGTGTGTGAGAGAGAGTGTAAAAGAGGGTGAGGGTGTGTGAGAGTGTAAAAGGGTGAGGGTGTGTGAGAGTGTGTGAGGGTGTGTGAGAGTGTGCGTGGGCAGGTTAAGAGCAGTGTTTGTTTTGTTGTTTCAGAGGTCTGCAGCACAATCTGATCAGACGAATTGATATGAACACATTCCAGCAGCTCAGCGCTCTGAGATCACTGTGAGTTCACCTGTACTTACCACCTCCAACCTCTCCAACAAAACACCACCACCTCCATCCGAACATCATCAGTCCAAAACACCACCGCTTACTACAAACACCTCCCCCCAAAAACCACAACCCCAAACGCCAACACCACCACCTCCATCCACAAACCACCACAAAACACTACCACTGAACACCATCACCTACATCCAAATGACCACCACTGAACACAACGTCCATCCCATTCAAACAGCATCGGCACAGACATGCACTTCTGCTCGTTGTAGAATTATACAGGTGACCAACACAGAGGATAATGAATCATTCATAGAAGAGGTCACTGGACAGAAGACTGACCAGCACCTGACCAACACCTGACAAACACTCCCCCCTAGTGGCCAACACACTTCACAGAAATCAGCAGGTTTGAGATTAAAAGCTGAAGCACACACACACACACACACACACACACACTTCATCAGACAGGATGGTGCAAATAAACAGTATCTCAGAGAGAATCTCCAGCTGAACTAAGAGCTGAGGGCTGTGATTGCCCTCAAACACCTAATCATCTCAGCAGATTAGAGGGAGGAGCTGAAGTCTCTAATGACTAATGACGGTTTCTCTGTTTTCAGGGATCTGAGCTGGAACCGGATCGAGATGATCCACCCAGACGCCTTCAGATCTCTGCAGTCGCTCGTTAAACTGTGAGTCTTCACTCCTTCATTCAAACAGACATTAAAGAGTTAAACACCTGCAGCCCGAGCTCAGACTGACCAGTCTACAGTCCAGGCTCAAATCACCTCACCATCACTGTCATTAGAAAACGTTATTATGACTTATTACGACTTAAAAAACCAAAGATGACATCAGCTGATAATGATCAGACCATCGTTAGACAGGACTTTGGAGGAGACGGTCTTATTTAAGCCTCAGACATTAGTTTGGTTTGCTCTTGATTGTCGAAGTGAGAGGGATCACCATGGTCAGATCCAAAGAGTTCTCTGAGGTCTTCAGAACGAACATTCTAGATGCAGGTGAGTCTGAGAAGGGATTTAAAAAGATCTCAGAACAATTAGAAATCAGCTGTTCCACTGTCCGGAACCTCATTTACAAGAGGAGAACATTTAGAACATGACCAAATCAGACCATCCTACGAGTTCAGCCCAAGAGCAGAACCACAAAATGAGTAAAGAAGATCCAACAATCCTAAAATGTTCCTCACAGACCTACAGGTAGCTTTCACCACAGCTGATGTCAAAATGTAGCTTCTACCATCAGAAAGAGACCAATCCAGTCTGATCTTCTTGGAGGTGTTTAAGGAGGAAAACCTTACTGTCAAAGAACATCAGGACAAGACTAAAGTTCTCCAGAGAACATCTAGACAAACAATGTGCTTTGGACAGATGAATCCAAAGCTGAATTATGTGGTCACAGTAACAGAAGACATCTTTGTCACAAACCAAACACAGCATTTGAGCAGAAGAACCTCAAACCAGCTGTGAACATGGTGGTGGAAGTGTGATGGTTTGGAGCTGCTTTGCTGCAGCAGGGTGTGGAGATCTCTCCATCATAGAAACCACTATGTCTTTCTTCCAGTCGATGTTAGAGATTGAATGTCTGTGTTATTCCTTATATTGTGTAAGAATGTCAAGATGAATGGACCAATAGATCGATATCTCTCTCTCTCTCTCTCTCTCTCTCTCTCTCTCTCTTTTTCTCTCTCTCTGTCTCTCTCTCTCTCTCTCTCTCTCTGTCTCTCTCTCTCTCTCTCTGTCTCTCTCTGTCTCTCTCAGGGATCTGACTGAGAACCAGCTGAATGTTCTGCCACTGGTTGGGCTGATCAGTCTCACACACCTCAAACTTAGAGGAAACCTGGCTCTGTCCACCTCCTTCAGACATGAGGACTTTCCCAACATCAGGTCTCCCTTTACTCTATAGTCACTCGTTCATTGACTCAGTATTTTATCAGTTTGATCTTGGATGTATCTCTACTATCAACCTTGTAGATGTAAAGTCAGAGACAGAAGCTCATCTGTTTCTGCACAGTTTGTGTTGGTCGTCCTCTAGTCCTTCATCAGTGCTCACAGGATGCTGCTCACAGGACGCTGTCAGCTGGACATTTGTGGTCGGTGGACTGTTCTCGGTCCAGCAGTGACACTGAGGGGTTTAAACACTCCAGCAGCACTGCTGTGTCTGATCCACTTGTACCAGCAACACACACTAACACACCACCACCATGTCAGTGTGACTGCAGTGCTGAGAATGACCCACCACCCACATCATATCTGCTCTGTGGTGGTCCTGTGGGGTCCTGATCATTGAAGATCAGGGTGGAAGGAGGAGAAAAAAGGTAGTGAGCGTAGAAACAAGGAGGTGGTCACACACAGTCCAGGTTGTTCCAGGAGTGCAGTTTTCTAAGAAATTGGAATTATCTGAAGTTCTTGAACTTCTTGATCCTGAACTTCATGAATTCTGGGGTGATCCATAGCCCAAGGGTCATTCCGTGCTTCGATACAACCATATTATTTCCGTTAATTAATTATTAGGCCTAATCTATTTGACATTCAGTGCTTCTGCCAGAACCCATGGTTTGGGGGCCGCTTGCTCGTGCCTGCATGTTCTAAAAATACAGAGATTGATATAAATATCTCCTTCACCCACAGCTTAAGGAGATGGAAAACCTCCAGATACTAAGACTTTCTGGCAAGAACTGCCTGATTATCGCCTGGAGTGCTGCTGAGGTTGCGATGAGAGGATCCACGTGTTGTTATTCTCAGAAAGGGCTGATTAAAAAAAACAAAAACATGTGGCTCCAGTTGTGACCCAAATAGGTTGGCACCTAAAATAGAAGATACCCACAAGTATTCAGGGTTAAGAGTTTGCCTAGTGCTGCTCCTCAGTGAACCTCTTCTTCTCACCGATGTTCAGGCCAACTCATGTCAAAGCGTGAGATGCAGCAGGTCGTTATAATTGAATGCCAACAGCTATAATGCTTTATTACTTGTTTAAGCACGCAGTTCTTTCGTTCATTCTCAGAAGTACATAATGAATCACCAGGTTCTTCTTGACGTTTCTCCAGTAAGACGATGATATTGCATTTTGTGGAGAACGCTACCTCCTCCTGACTGTCTACTGTTGTCCTGCAGGGTTATTGAGATGCCCCATGCCTATCAATGCTGTGTGTTTGGAGTCTGCAACAGCTACAGGACGTCGGGACAGTGGGAGGAACTGACGGGCAGTGAGGAGGACGACCTCCAGAAGAGAACGCTAGCTTTATTCCCAGTTCACACTGACTGTAAGCACAGCGTCCTTCAACATTTCATCCTTCAGCTCAACCAAGCGCTTCAACTGGAGAAGCTGTGATTCAGTTATGATTAATACGATGTTTGCATCACTCCAGTCAGACCAAAATATGGATATTAAACTGCAGTAAAGTGATATTTCTGACCACTGCAGGGTTCTTGAATGAATAAATCATTCCTGAAACTGGGTTTCAAGAAGTCCCAGTGATCCTATGGTGCTTTCCCAGTGCATGGTAGCTAGACTACTCTACTTGAATTAGCTCAACCTTTTGCCTTTCCATTTAGCAACTTTGGTATCTAGTACTTGGAGCCGGGGATTCTGTTCATACCTGTGCCCTTGGGGTTCCGAAAGTAATATCGATTTGAGGAAATTCCAAGGAATTACCAATTTACTCAACTTGATTGAACTGGCCAATAAGGGCACCCGGGCACCTGTTATTGACCAGTCCAAACAGTTCCAAAATAAGCCACTTGAGCATAATGCCCAAATTTCCTTGGCCAATCAATTTGAGTAAATTGGTAATTCCTTGGAATTTCCTCAAACCGATTCTCTAAAGGCTGCTTTAAACAAAATAACTATTTCAAATCCGGAACGCTGTTCAGATTTTTCGGAATCTATGAACCTAAACAACCCACCGCTTTAGTGTTTTTGGAGCTGTACTAGAGGAAAACGAACCAGGTACTATGGACCAAAATGCGAGTAGACCAAGTATTGCAGGAACCATGCAGTGGAAAAGCAAGTGCTTGTACAGATGGAGACCAAACAGTTGGAGCTCAGTTAACAAACATTACTTCCTGCTGCCCTTTAAAGAGGTTATTGCACCAGTTATGTATTTGTTGTTCTGTTTATTACTGACATTATATTACAGAAACAAAACCACTTCCTTGGTGCTTCCTCCAGACTACCTCTGGACAAGCACACAATCACATCGAGTCACATCTAGTCTAACGTTTGTCTGCAAGTCTCAATTATACCTCTTAGAATAAACACCAGGTAACTGCAGGTTTATCATCGGATGAAAGTACAATTTTCGACATTTGTATCCTTTTAAAGTTTAGGCTTTTTGTGATTCAGACAGAATCAGCGCAGCTCCTCCAAAAACCACAAAGTCCACGATTAAGCTGGCATTCCTTGAAAGCTCATTCATTCTTTACATGGAGAAGAATGCAAAGAAAGCTTCACTCGCAGCATTTTCCACACTGTAATTCTGGGAACAGGTTGTTCGTCTGTCTATTTTTGTCTCCCCTACCTGTCTGTTCGTCTTTAATTAGAACAGTAAAAACATGTCGGGGCGTACAGTAACCGCAGGTCCTCCAGAGATGAAATAAAAGCATGTCTTCTCTTCATGCATTCCTCTGTAAGCAATCTGATCAGGTTTCTGACTTGAAAGGAGCTCAGTAATTATGCTTTACAGGGCATGAGAGTGAGATTGACGAGTTAAGATCTAAAAGCACCATTTAGCCCTTTGAAAGCAAAGAAAAACAAAGTGTGATTACAGTCAACTGTTCGACGAACAAGAAGGTAAAGCAAGTCGGGAGAATTACATCTGAGATTTACTGGATATTCCCTGGAGCCGAAGCCTCTGGAAAGATTACCAAATATGTTTTCACATGATAGTGTCAGATTCTTATTTATGTTTCTGGAATAGATGTACATGTGATACGTCAGTTTAGAGTTATTTCATCCTAATTCGGTGGAGTGTGGTGGTAGTTGGATTATAAGTCTTGTGTTTATTTGCAGACGACCCGGATTTGGAGGAATTCCAGATGGCCATTGAAGATTCCAAACTCCAAACTAGCATCCAGTGCACCCCGGTTCCAGGTGACTAACAATAAAGTATTTCCATAAGTGGATTTAATTTTCCTAAATAATGCAAACAGATCACTATTTATTCCGTTTGAAAACTTGATTCCCAACAATGCCATGTGATTAAATTTAAATGTATAATTGTAGATGAATTTGAGATGATTTGGAACAGTGACTTCTTCACGACTACGCAGTGTTTCATTACAGACCCGATCTGAAAGGCATGTGCACAAACAGTTGTACCCTTTCCTGACCGTGGTCCCCATCTCACTTTATTGTCCAATCCTACAGGTCCCTTCAAGCCATGTGAGAACCTCTTCAATAGCTGGGTGGTGCGTCTGGGCATGTGGCTCATTTCTTTGGTATCTCTGCTGGGCAACAGTCTCCTTATCCTGACCGTCTTTGCATCTCCAAGTTACCTCTCACCGATCAAGTTACTCATTGGTGCCATTAGTGGTGCAAACTTACTCACAGGCCTCTGCTCAGGCACCTTGACGGTGGTGGACGCTCTGACATTTGGGGAGTTTGCGATTTACGGTGCTCGTTGGGAAACAGGGATTGGGTGCAGTGCAACAGGATTCATCTCTGTTCTAGCCTCGGAGGCCTCCATTCTCCTCCTCACGCTGGTGGCAGTGCAGTGCAGTATTTCTGTCTCTTGTGTTCGAGCATATGGAAAGTCCCCGTCCCACGGTAGTGTGAAGGTGGCAGCAACCGTGTGTTTGATTCTCTCCCTGGCAACTGCCAGTCTGCCAGCAGTAGGAGTTGGTGAATACGGTGCAACACCACTTTGTCTGCCTTCGCCATTACCTGAAGCCCAGCCATCCACCCTGGGCTTCATGGTGGCGCTAATCATGATGAATTCCCTCTGCTTCTTGCTCATCACCACCACCTACATCAAGCTGTACTGGGGCCTGATGAAGGGCAACTTTGACAGCGTCTGGGATTGCGCCATGATCAAACACGTTGCCTGGCTCATTTTCACCAACTGTATCCTATACTGTCCTGTGGCTTTCCTAACCTTCTCCTCACTTATGGGTCTCTTCCCAGTGAGTGAGGAAGTTGTCAAGTCAGTCCTTTTGGTACTGCTACCTCTTCCTGCCTGCATCAACCCCTTACTCTACCTCCTGTTCAACCCACACTTCCGCGAGGACGCAAGACTCCTCCTCAACAGAGCGCAGCTGGTGCAGGACCAAAGTCTTGATTCCTTTGTTTCGGTGGACACAGAGAAGAGTTCCTACGACTCCACTCAGGCCCTGGTGTCCTTCACCTCAGAAGTGGACATGGCATTTGAGGGTTCAGAGACAGGCAGCAGGCACTCTGTGCCACTCATCCCATGCCAACTGCAGACAACTCCTCCAACGCGGAAAGTAAGAGGAACCGTAAAAGAGGACTTAGTCCAAATGACGACAGCGGGGTTAGGGGATAAAGAGGAGGATGTGAACAAAAGGATGGACATTCCGAGAGGAAGCATGTTCATCAATGGGGTCTGCAACTCCTCGTGCCATGCATAAGTTCTGTCGCAAGACCTTCAGCTCTCAGGAACCTTCCGATTCTGAGAAAGACAGACAGACTCTCAAAGGACGAGGTACCGTACGACACATAATGGACGATCCTGCTAAGAGAACGATTCTCTTGAAAGAGGACTATATGTAGTGGTCGCCAGCACCACCAGCAACCTGTAGCATGGATATAAAGAAGAAAGTTGTCCAATACTGTGACGTGATATACTGGGTCACAGGTTAATCAATATCAATCTCTCCGACCCGTCGTTCTTAAACTCATGCAATCTGTGCGAAGTCACGTTAAAACGAGAGAAACTGAAACAGGGTGGAGAGAAGAAATAAACGTCTTCAATGTGAAACTGTTTTCTTTGGCACACCTTCTCATTATGGGTGTTTAGAGTAACACTCATCCATAAAGTGATATCAACCATGTCAAACGCTCACTCCAATCATATACAATTAACTTCCAAGGCTGTACGTATTCCCGGCTCATAATTACAGCTCGTTAAAAAGACCTTTACAAGTCTTAACACGGAACGTTGTCGCGGACAAGTGGAGATATTTTCCAGGGAAACGGCGACTTTAACGTACAAAATGAAGACGGTGTCACGTTCGAGGCGGATTCACAGTCCTCGTTACTTTCTACCCAGTGTAAATCTTATAAACGATAACTCGGAGTGGGCTTTGATTAGGTCATAATACAGTTTGGGGGTCTCCTTTTTCAGAATTGTAAAGTAGCTACTATGTATGAAATATAACTACCTCTGAAATAGCATGCTCATTTCTGTTTTTTACTCAGAGCGCAGTTTTTCTGTTCTTTTTTATAAATGTTTATGAAAAGTATCATTTTTATATTGAAATTTGAAGCCTTTAGTTTGCAAACCAGACATATTTTGGATGTATATATTTTCATATTTCTGTAAACATGTGATGAAAGAATGATTTAATAAAGTTATTAGTTTCATACATGCCTGACTCGCCGCGAGATCTTATTGTACCTTTAATTTTATTAAAATGTGTAAAACAGGACATATATACAAGTACAAACACAAACCACAGCAGAGAGCTTGAGATTCAGAAATGAGAAACTGGAACTAAATAAGTGCTCTCTTCGGCTTCTCCAGGTTCTCCTGTGCAGAAAGAGCTTCTCTTTTTCGAGACGTTCTGCAGCGTTCCTCTTTGAGATCGTTCTGCTCTGCCTCCACGTCACCCTGCAGAACAGACTTTATTAGAACACAATGTCGCCCCCTGCTGCTAAAAAACATTAAACAATTATGTGATTTGTAGATGTAAAGTCAGAGACAGAAGATCATCTGTTTCTGCAGTTTGTGTTGGTCGTCCTCTAGTCCTTCATCAGTGCTCACAGGACTGACCACAGGACTCGGCTGGACATTTCTGGTTGGTGGACTGTTCTCAGTCCAACAGTGACACTGAGGGGTTTCAACACTCCAGCAGCAATGCTGTCTGATCCACTCGTACCAGCAACACACACTAACACACACACCACCACCACCACCATGTCAGTGTGACTGCAGTGCTGAGAATGACCCACCACCCATATAATATCTGCTCTGTGGTGGTCCTGTGGGGTCCTGATCATTGAAGATCAGGGTGAAAGGAGGAGAACAAAGTCTGCAGAGAAACAGATGAACTACAGCCTGTATGTGCTCCTGTATGACCAACAGAGAAAGGGTGGAGCCTGCAGATGGTCAGTCGGACTACATAAGTCCACCTGAGGAACTGCAGGGTCAAACGTCTATGTTGAAGGTGGGAGAGGGACAAACGCATTTACAAGATGGTGATTTTGGGATCAGGGCCTTGTTTTAAAACAACGGCAAAACGTTCAGGTCCACGTGATTAACTTGAAAACGTGGTTTTCAGACTGTGGTTTTGTTCGCTGTGTTAAATCATGTGCATTAAACGTACAGGTAGAGCCAATTTCCCAGACGTGGATTAGGTTTTAGTCCTGGATTAAACAGCAGAGCCAAAGCTGAATCACCTTTAAAACCTCCTTTCAGTCTAGGATTAATCTGGGTCTGGGAACCGACTTTCACAGAGAGGGAGATCTGAGCGAGTGAGCTGGTGTTTGCTTTTTAACCAATAGGTGAGTTAGTGTGAAACTGAACCCGAACCACTTTTAATCCTGGATTAAAGTCTTATTTCTGCTCTGTTTAAAACAGCTATTTTACGTCTAACAGGATTTTATGCTTTATTTATTTTAAACCCCGCACGTCTGACGATGATTAAAACTTCATTAGTGACCTATGAAATCCTTTTTATTTTTTCATATTTCTAGGGTTTATTTTACACTTGAAATGAATTTGTATTGACCAATATATTATATAACAAACTAAATACTAAATACGTACGTTCATATACTAGTGCATTTAAAAATTAAATAAGAATACAGGTTTTTTTGGTTCCTAATTTAATTTAAAAATTAAAAAAATAAAGTGATATCAAGATTTTAAATTTTGTTTATATATATATATATATAGGTACTGATTCTTAATTTAGTTTTAATTTAATATTCATTTAATTTAATATTGTAATGTGAGATTCTGGATTTCTAAATTCATGAGCTATAAGCCATCAACAGTACAAAAGGGTATGAAATGTCATTTTATATGTAATTATTATAAAATCTTTGTATGTAATTATGAACACACACTAGTACACTGTAATTTACTTTAGCAGTTTCTCCACAAGGGGGCATAAGTAGCACTCGGTGTTTAAAAAAACGAAACTGAATGAGCAGCCACATCGTTTCTACAGCATTTCATCGTGAATGGACAGCTCTTCATTTATTCACGTGGTTGGTTCAGTCAGTGGACCCCTACGTCATTAAGCAAAACTCAGCTGGAACTTCTAAAGTCCAACGAGAACTTCCAACTCCAATATGGGTGGACTCTTGAAGCTCTTCCTTCCTAACCCAGAAACATCAACCTCACCTGCTTTACTGCTGACTAACCAGAAGGGACTCACCGAGATCTTCTGGATGGCGTATTTCTCCGTCCATCTCCGAGCGTTCTCCAGATAAACAGCTCTGCTGTATTTAAACTCAGACGACTGAAAAACACAGTGAGATCAGATGAAGACAGAAGCAGATCAACAGCAGAAGAAAAAAACGTCAGAGAAGACGTACGATATCAGCCATCAGCGGGTCGTCTGGGTTGGGTTCAGCCATGAGGAGCTGGATTGAGGTCAGCACGGTGGAGATGTTCAGAGAAGGTCTCCATGCACCCTGGTTAACAGAGGCGTTAGATCATCAAAGTCTGATCACATCAAACAGAGCAGAGCCGTCTGAACGAGGACTGCAGGAAGAATCATCATCAGCGGTGTAAGAAAATATCGATACACTCGAGTATCGCGATATTACATTTCACATAAACTGGATTTATTTAAGATCCATGAACGATTGAACAAAACAAAATCAATACAGGCGTTTCAGTCTCATACTGACACTGTTTGTAGGCCATCACAAATAGCTGAAATGAAGATAGAGGTTGTGACCAACAGGGGGGGCCAGTTGTGTGTACAGGAACCAAGTGGATGGAAACTTTCAAATCTTCGTGAAGCTTAATCTGGCCATCACCACTTCTCTGACGCAGGATCTGCAGGACAGTTGTTCTCCAGAACCAGGAATAAAACCCCACGACCCCCAAACACTGAGCCACCGTGTCTTACCTTGGGGGGCTGTTTCAGAGCATCCAGACATATGCGCCCTGCACTATCGATGTTCGGGTGGTAGATGGGTGTCAGGAAACGTATCTGAGGAGGTTCAAACGGATACCTACAACACACACACACACACACACACACACACACACACACACACACACACACACACACACACACACAACTTCTTACAAATGCTGCTCTAATTTGCACCCATTGCTGACACAGTTGTGCAACTGCACACACAGCTTGTCTTATCCCTTTAGAGAAACACTGCCAATAGAATAGGACTCTCTGGAGCAGATAAATCTATTTGTACCATGTTGCCCCGCGTGGGCTAGAGGGGTATAAAGCCCTACAGCATAGAGCTCCATCCAGTACTTTTGGGATGAGTTTTGGAGGGGTGGTGATCAGGCTCTTCTTATTGAATGCAATCAAATACTCACACCAATGCTCACTTCAAAAACAGAGTTGTCCCTGGACAGTAGAGGCAGTTATGCCTACAAACGCAGGATCAACTCTTTAATACCCTTGACTTCAGATGCAGTGAATGACCAGGTGTCCCAATACTTCTGCCCATTTAGTGCACATCCATTTAAAGTAGTGTTATGGACAAATGGACATTTCTTGCTCCTGGACTCCCTCTACAGTTGGGGACATCAAATTCATAATCCAACCCGCAAGCTGTAAGTCACACCGTATATAAAACAGCAAAGAGAACCGAGACTCACCTGTCTGGAACCTTTATCTCCAGATCAAACACTCCTCCCTCATATGGTGTGCTAGAACCTCCAATGATCTCTGACAGATGGATGGATATAACAGAAAAACAGTGACGGTACAGGTAAACAGGTGTGTATCAGTGTGAGTGTGTGTGTGTGAGTGTATATACTAACGGGCTTGTATGTTCTCCAGGTTCTCCTCGTTAAAGCTGCAGTGTATTCCAGGTGGCGGTTCTGTGTTCAGAAGATGAAGTTCTCGCTTTAACCGGCTGCTCCTCTGCATCTTTACACTGAAACAACAACAGGACTGTTTCATGTAGGCATTGAGTCGGTCAGTTTGTAATCATTATGAACAGACGTAACCGTGTAAACAGGCCTAAATTCTGCACATTTACAGCCTCAAAAATCCTCCTTTTCACATTAGACTGGAAAACGTTAATAAAGCACGAAGCTTCGTCTCAACATCACAAACCAAATTTAAAGAGCAAAAAACGAGTGTAATCAACCGAAATCAACACCTTTCTCCCAAACCCCTCATCTGCCTGTGTACACCGCTTTACTACAGACTCCAAACTAACAGTGAGGATAAACTACCACACTACAACCTCACCACTACTATACTACACCAGCTACACCCTCACTACAACACTACACCAACTACAACCCCACTACTACACTACAACAACTACACCCTCACTACACCAACTACAACCCCACTACACCAACTACACCCTCACTACAACACTACACTATACCAACTACAACCCATTACTACACTACACAAACTACACCCTCACCATTACAACCCCACTAATACACTACATTACACCAACTACACCCCCACTACTACACTAATGACACCCTCACCAATACAGAACGACACACTCACCATTACACCCCACTACAACACTACACTACACCAACTACACCCTCACTACAACACTACACTATACCAACTACAACCCATTACTACATCCTCACCATTACAACCCCACTACTACACTACATCTACACCTCCACTATTACACTACATTAATGACACCCTCATCAACTACACCCTCACCACTACTACAGAGCTGTTCTTCGCTCTGATTCAGTATAAACTCTAATAAGTCGATAAATGCTCTTTAACTCAGTTTAACTGTGTGTTTATCTGTTTGTGTTTGTTTATCTCACCGCTGTTCTTCTTCTCCGACTCGAGTCTCCCGCTCAAACGCGCTGCGTCACTCCCCCAGTGCATCATGGGAGTTGTAGTTTAATATAGGACATGATTCCCCAAATTGATCCTAAACCCTTATTCCTAATTACCCGTTAATAATTCCTTATTCCTAATTCCCTGTTAATAATTCCTTATTCCTAATTCCTAATTAATAATTCCTTATTCCTAATTCCTCATTAATAATTCCTCATTCCTAATTCCCCGTTAATAATTCCTTATTCCTAATTCCCCGTTAATAATTCCTTATTCCTAATTCCCTGTTAATAATTCCTTATTCCTAATTCCTCATTAATAATTCCTTATTCCTAATTCTTAATTCCTCATTCATGAGTAAAACTTAGAGTCACACCTGATTGCAGGGCGCTGTTAAAACCTTTACCCAGGTGTCCAAATCACCTGCCCAGATCTTCCAAATGTTCTGGGACTATAAAAACAAGTGGCCCTGAGCCATTTTGCACAGTGTAAATCCATAATGACAGTATATATTAGACTGTACTCATCCCCTACATTAGTATCTCACCCTAACATTCTCACGTCTGTTAGAGTAAGTGGCAGTGCAGAGGTCAACAGGGTCACAGCCTCAGGATAAAAACTTCCTAGGTCTGCTGGTTTGGGAGCAAAGACTCCTGTAACGCCTGCCAGATGGGAGGAGGGTGAAAAGTCTATGGTTTGGGTGAAAAAAGGGTCCTTGATGATGTTTCTCACCCTGCCCAGGCAGCTTTCATGGTAAATGTCCTCATTGTATGCCAAAGATCCCGAAAGCTGACTTTATGCCCTCCTGAAATCCAGGATGATCTTCTTGGTTTTCTAGGTGTTTCTAAGTGCCAGGTTGTTGTCGGTGCACCATGCAGCCAGATGCTGCACCTCATGCCCGTAGGCCATTTCGTTGTTGTCTCTGATCAAGCCTATCACCATTTGGTAAAATTACAACCAAAGATTTAGAAAATGTCTCAATAAGATGGTTTGTTTAATTATTCCTTCCCACCATTTCCTAACCATTTTGCACTGAGTTGATCTTTTTTTTTTGTTGTTTTTTTCTTCAGAAATAAATGCCAGACACAAAAATCCCTAATATGCAACAAATGTCGTCTTCTACACCTCAAAATCCAAAGCGGAAAAGAACAGGCAAGACAAAAACTCTCCACTGCTCAGAATATAGGAAGAGATTTAGTAAACAGAGTAATTTCCAACAACATCAGTGCATTCACACTGGAGAGAAGTCGTATAACTGCTCAGACTGTGGGAAGAGTTATAGTAAACAGAGTAATTTGCAACAACATCAGCATGTTCACACAGGAGAGAAGCCGTATCACTGCTCAGACTATGGAAAGAATTTCAATCAACAGACCTCTCTCCATTTACACCAGCATATTCACACTGAAGTGAAACCATATTACGGCAAGAAGGTGGGAGGAGTTTTAAAACTAGTAGACACCAGTACACTTGAGAGAATCTGTATCACTGCAAAGACTATGAGAAGGACTTAAGGCATTTCAATACATTTAAGAGACACAAGTGCAGTGTGGGTACAATCCAACACATATCCCAGTTTAAATTAAAACATGACTGTGGCTCTAATGTTCATTTTGATCTCAACACCATGTCTAATCGTAACTTTCACACAAATACCGGCTCTTAACCATCTCCCTGGCCCTAATCCTAAACCATAATTCTGACTCTAATCTTAGCCCAAACCACATCCTAAAACCTAATGCTAACCCTCATCTTGACCCCTTAATCTCAGCTTAATCCAGTTCAGCTCCAGCTGAAGACTGGGTCCAGCAGCAGGTCTGTAAACGTGTTGAAGATTTTGACATGGTCTGTTTTAGACCTGTTGATTGATCACTGGTGAACAATTTTTATTAGTGAGAGGGACTTGCACCAAGGTTTTTCACTCACCCTTACACCAATTTTTCACAAATTACCAAAATGCAGAGCTGGTTAAAGTGTTTTATTTAGAAGTTCGTAAACTTCTCCACAACTGAAATGAAACCTGACTGGTCTTGGCTGGTCTTCACTTGGCTGCAGTGGCGTAAATCGCCTCGTACGGTATCAGTTTGTGTTTCCTCTCCTCCATCCTGATGTCTGTGAACCCAGCGGACTCCAGAGCCTGAATGTAGGCCTCTGGACGCCAGTTCTCTCCAGACAGCACCTTCTTAGAGGCAAACAACACGACTCTGTCCAAACGGAGAGTTGTCACCATCAGCCCACCTTATAACAAGTAAAAAAACAACCATTACTGCATCAAAAATGTAGTCCAGTATTTAATCAGACAGCAGTCAGGAAGACTCTTGGAGCTTCTGCTGCAATAAAATAAATAATGATAAAAGTAATTGATTAATTAAAATCACATAACCTGTAGCCCTCACCCACAATACCTTTCAGTAACTACACTGCTGCTGATCTTTAATACCACCTACCGGACTGTGTTTCTGATACAGTTTCAGTAACTACACTGTTACTGATCTTTAATACCATTTGTTTCCCAATGCAGTTTCAGTAACTACTGTTACTGATCTTTAATACCACTGCCGGACTGTGTTTCGCAGTACAGTTTATTAGCTTCTTTACTGCTGCTGATCTTTAATACCACCTGCCGGACTGTGTTTCTGATACAGTTCAGCGCTACACTGCTGCTGATCTTTAATACCACCTACGGACTGTGTTTCTGATACAGTTTCAGCAACTACACTGTTACTGATCTTTAATACCCACCTACCCGGACTGTGTTTCTGTTTTGTTTCAAGTAACACACTGCGCGATCACTAATACCACCTACGGACTGTGACACAGTACCCAGTTTCCAGTAACTACACACTGTTACTGATCTTTAATACCACCTACGGACTGTGTTTCTGATGCAGTTTCAGTAACTACACTGCTGCTGATCTTTATTACCTACCGGACTGTGTTCTGATACAGTTTCAGTAACTACACTGCTGCGATCTTTAATACCGGCTACCGGACTGTATTTCTGATACGGTTTCAGTAACTACACTGCTGATCTTTAATACCGGCTACGGACTGTGTTTCTGATACAGTTTCAGTAACACCAACAGTCTTTAATACGGCTACCGGACTGTGTTTCCTGATACAGTTTCAGTAACTACCTGTACTGATCTTTAATACCGGCTACTGGACTGTTTCTGATACAGTTTCAGTAACTACACTGTTACTGATCTTTAATACACGGCACCGGACTGTGTTTCTGATACAGTTTCAGTAACTACACTGCTGATCTTTAATTCCATTCACGGACATGTTTCTGATACAGTTTCAGTAACTACACTGTTACTGATCTTTAATACTGACTGCAGGACTGTGTTTCTGATACAGTTTCAGTAACTACACTGCTGATCTTTAATTCCGGCTGCGGACTGTGTTTCTGATACAGTTTCAGTAACTACACTGTTACGATCTTTAACTCCGGCTACGGACTGTGTTTCTGTTAGTTTCGAAGTAACTACACTGCTGCTGATCTTTAATACCGGCTACGGACTGTGTTTCTGATACAGTTTCAGTAACTACCTGCTGCTGATCTTAATACCGGCTGCGGACTGTGTTTCTGATACAGTTTCAGTAACTACACCTATTACCGATCTTTATTCAGCTGCGGACTGTGTTTCTGATACAGTTTCAGTAACTACCACTGCTGCTGATGCTAATACCGGCTACCGGACTGTGTTTCTGATACAGTTTCAGTAACTACTGCTGTTACCCGATCTTTAATATAGAAGCTGCGGACTGTGTTCCCCAGTGCAGTTTCAGTAACTACACTGTTACCGATCTTTAATATAGGCTGCGGACTGTGTTTCTGATAGTTTCAGTAACTACACTGCTGCTGATCTTTAATACCCGGCTGCCGGACTGTGTTTCTGATACAGTTTCAGAAACAACTACCTGCTGCTGATCTTTAATACCGGCTACGGACTGTGTTTCTGATACAGTTTCAGTAGCTACCTGCTGCTGATCTTTAGCTACCTACCGGACTGTGTTTCTGATACCGGTTCCAGCTAACTACCTGCTGATCTTTAATACGGCTACCGGACTGTGTTTCTGATACAGTTTCAGTAACTACACTGCTGCTGATCTTTAATACCGGCTACGGACTGTGTTTCCTGATACAGTTTCAGTAACTACACTGCTGATCTTTAATACCGGCTACGGACTGTGTTTCTGATACGGTTCCAGTAACTACACTGCTGCTGATCTTTAATACGGCTACGGACTGTGTTTTCTGATACAGTTTCAGTAACTACACTGTTACTGATCTTTAATACCGGCTACCGGACTGTGTTTCTGATACAGTTTCAGTAACTACACTGCTGCTGATCTTTAATACCGGCTACCGGACTGTGTTTCTGATACAGTTTCAGTAACTACACTGCTGATCTTTAATACCGGCTACCGGACTGTGTTTCCTTCTAAACACATCTGTGCTCAATATGCACCGCTTACCTGGTTTCATAACACGGTGGATCTCGGCAGCTGCTCTCTGCAGGTCGGGCCAGAAGTAGTAGCAGTTACAGTGGAACACTTTATCAACACTGTTATCTGCTAATGGCATCTTCACCACGTCACCAAGGTACAGCTTCACCTTCCCAGCAGATATTTGCTGCTGCATACGCTCTGAGGCCATCTGGTGCATATACTCTGAATAGTCCACTCCCAGCAGCTTCCCTTGAGGCCCTGAAACACCATTGAGACAAGGCACTGACCCCTGACTGTCCACTCTGCTGTGAGTTAGAGTGGTGGGTGTGATGGAGTGTGGTCTGTGCAACTGATGTGATGGGTTGTAACCGGTCTTATATAGGACATTCATAGATGTAGTGTGGTGTTGTTGTCCAGCCAGGCAATTGAGCCATAGTCTGGTACAGGAAAGGTGGTGTAACCGAACAATCTCCATCCAGTATTATAGTGATGGATTGGACCAAGGGTGTCAGTTTGCATATGGACATGGACATGTCCCTACAAACATTTTGGGAAGAAAGAATTGTCCCTATCTATAACAAAGAGAGCATATTAGACAACTTTAATGTGCCCTTCCCAAGGCCTCTGTGTTTCTCATACAGTTTGTGTAACTACACTGCTACTGATCTTTAAACAGTCCTTTTTCCTTCAGTCGTCACACATCCTTCATATTCATTGGTTTTGTCTGTAAGAGTCATACAGGTGGTCCTCTAACAATGTTACGTCCTGACCTACACCATTGGATATGTGCAGTGGATACTGTATACATTATACTTTATAACACTGTTACAATACTGATGCTTACTTTATTATTATTATTATTATTATTATTATTATTATTATTATTATTATTATTATATAAAATGTAATATAAAATACAGCTGATATCAGTCAGCCCTACCGGACAGTTTCTGGACGGCCTGCTGGAGGCCGAGTCCCGGGCCGTGTCCCAGCTCCAGAACCGTCTCATCAGGCTGGATCTCACACAGCTTCACCGCATTCTCCTCCAGCAGGTGGTTGTGGGCTTTGAAGAATTTTGTCGCCAGCCAGCCAGCGATGGACTGAGTGGGCCGAGCCAGCTGTTGACCAAACTTACGGACCAGCATTCTACAGAAAAACACAGGAGTTCAAAGTCTGAAGTTATTTATAAGTGACGTTCTCGCAGGACAGTTCCCAAATCTCTGGAAGGCAGGACTGTAGAGACAGGTTTAATTTGTTAAGCTGTGCTGGTGGGATGTACATGGTATGTTTATGTGCTTTATAGCGGTCAGGATTATAACATAAATCCACTGCTGTCATTAAGTCATCAAGATGTTCCATCTCCATTAATGGTATTGCTCTGAATGGGGGCCATTTCAAATGATCTGAATTTAATAAAACATATTTCACTGTTCCAAAACATATGGTAATTCTCCAGACTGGCTTTAAGGTTCCTAAGGTGAAGATGAGTTATATTATATCTCAGTTCTGTTACCAAAACTCACGTGACATTTAAAAGCATGTCAATGAATTTGTGTGATTGAAAGTGTTTGTTACAAAAGGAAAGTTTCATTGACATCATTGATATTTTGGACAAAAAAGCACTATATAGATATAAATATCGATATATCGCTCAGCCGTATCCCGCTCAGTTTATATCCCGATATAAATATAAATATCGATATATCGCTCAACCCGTAACTTGCTCTGTTTATATCCCGATATAGATAAATATCGATATATCGCTCAGCCCGTATCCCGCTCCTATTTATATCCCGATGTAGATATAAATACCGATATATCGATCAGCCCGTATCCCGTTCTGTTTATATCCCGATATAGATATAAATATCGATATATCGCTCAGCCAGTAATACGCTCTGTTTATATCCCGATATGGTACTAAATATCGATATATCGCTCAGCCCGTATCCCGCTCTGTTTATATCCCGATGTAGATATAAATACCGATATATCGCTCAGCCTGTATGCCGCTCTGTTTATATCCCGATGTAGATATAAATACCGATATATCGATCAGCCCGTATCCCGTTCTGTTTATATCCTGATGTAGATATAAATATCGATATATCGCTCAGCCCGTATCCCGCTCTGATTATATCCCGATGTAGATATAAATACCGATATATCGCTCAGTCCGTATCCCGCTCTGTTTATATCCGATGTAGATATAAATACCGATATATCGCTCAGCCCATATCCCACTCTGATTATATCTGATGTAGATATAAATACCGTTATATACAAACTCCTAAACCGTATGCGCTCTCATTTTATATCGATGTAGATATAAATACCGATATATCGATCAGCCCGATATCACGTTCTGTTTATATCCTGATGTGAATATAAATATCCAATATACCAACAGCCGGTATCACGCTCTGATTATATCACAGTGTAGATACAAACCATCGATATATCGCTCAGCCGTATCCCACTCTCTGATTATGTCCAGTATAGATATAAATATCGATATGTCGCTCAGCCACGTCATCCCACTCTGTTTATGTCTACGATATAGATATAAATGCTGATATATATATATTGCTTCTCATGTACAGATTATAAATACATTAACCACAGTCTAATGCAGCTTTCAAAATAAATAAATACATAAATAGATGAAAAAGTTAGTGAGCCTCAAGGAATATTTGAGACACAAAAAATCCCAACATACTTAGACAACAATGAATTTGAATGGCTGTCCATTGCTGGTGTACCATGCTTGAATCATGTTAAATTTTAGTTAACCTTGACACAAATTTTTAAACATTAACATAACGTTTTCAGCCTTAAGCGCGCTGGCAGCATTTATGTCAACCACATTTTAAAGTTTGGTCATATTCCAGCTCACTGGTTTATTTAAAGCAAGCAAACAGAAAATCTAGAACCCACCAAGGATCTATGACCCCGAAGAGCAGACTGGCCATTGGAGGAGACTATGACATAAACAGACACACACACACACACACACACTCACAGACAAACAAACAACAACAAACAAACACACACACACACACACACACACACACACACACACACACACACACACTCTAAACAACAAAAAATAAATAAATAAACAAGACCATAATAAACAAATAAACAAAAGCCATAACATTATGATCTCCTTGACTCCTTGTCACTCTCTGTCCTCATATCAGCTCCTCTGATCACACAGAAGCTCTTTGTGGTTCTATAAATCAGACTGTAGTTCATCTGTTTCTCTGCAGACTTTATTCTCCTCCTTTCACCCTGATCTTCAATGATTAGGACCCCCTAGGACCACCACAGAGCAGATATGATGTGGGTGGTGGGTGCGTTCTCATTTTCTGATCACACTGACATGAGGTAGTGGTGTGTTAGTGTGTGTTGCTGAGTGAGTGGATTGAACACAGCAGTGCTGCTGGAGTGTTTCGCTTACTGTGTCCACTCACTGTCACTCATCAGAGTGTCTCCACCTTGTAGATGTAAAGTCAGAGACAGGATTTTGTGGTGGGTCACTAGTCCTTCATCAGTGCTCTGGGAGGCGCTGCCACAGGGCGTATAGGCTGCAGGACATTTCTGTTTGGTGGACTGTTCTCGGTACAGCAGGCTTTAGGGGGTTTAAGCCTCCAACAGCACTCTTGTGTCTGATCCTAAACACCTAGCAACACACACTAGCACCACCACCATGTCAGTGTGTGACTGCAGTGCTGAAAACAGACCCTGCCCACTCTCTCTGCTGTGGTGGTCCTGTGGGGTCCCTGATCATTGAAAGATCAGGGGTGAAAGGAGAGAATAAAGTCTGCAGAAGAAACAGATGAACTTTGGTCTGATTTATAGAACCACAAGAGCTCCTGTGATCAGAGGTGATATGAGGACAGAAAGTGACAAGGAGTCAAGGAGATCATAATGTTATGGCTTTTGTTTATTTGTTTATTATGGTCTTGTTTATTTATTTATTTTTTGTTGTTTAGAGTGTGTGTGTGTGTGTGTGTGTGTAATGTGTGTGTGTGTGTGTGTGTGTTAACATAATCTCTCTGTCCAGCACCACTTTCACTTTGAAGGGATCTTGTGTGTGTGTGGTGGTGGTATTGGCGCCACCAGCTGAATATTGTGTGTGTATGTGTGTGAGAGTGTGTGTGTGTGTGTGTGAGAGAGAGAGTGTGAGTGTTGCTTTCCCTCCGTCACTTGGTCCACCATCGTCTGAAGTTGAGGAGGAGATGTAGATGTGGACTCAGAGATGACCAACACATCCAGTCCAGCACTCATGCAGGTGGGGTTTGTAATCTCTATCTCTCTCTGCACACACACACACACACACACACACACACACACACACACACACACACACACACACACACAAAAACTTAATAAAGTCTTACTAAGTCCAGTGACCTGCTCCTGAAACCTGCTGACCTCTGTGCTTCAAGCAGAACTCAGCTAAGCCAACATTTACAGATGTTTTGAGTTGGTTTAAACAACAGCAAGCTTTAGACAAATTAGACCATATTTTACTTTCACTTTTGCACTGCAGCTGTCTTTCACTTTTACAGACTGCGCTATTGAAACTCACACACACACACACACACACACACACACACACACACCTTGGCACCAATGCTTCCTTTATTGGGTTTAAAGTAAATTATTAAATACTGCAGTCTTACAGTCATACATATTCATACAATTAGTGAATATCCAATATGGATTATTCAGTATCCAATATGGATTATTCAGTATCCAATATGGAATATTCAGTATCCGATGTGAAATATTTAGTTTCAATGGATTATTCAGTATCCGCTAATGAAGTATTTAGTTTCCAATATGGATTATTCAGTATCAATATATGGATTGTTAGTATCAATATGGAATATTCAGTATCGCTGTAGTATTTAGTTTCCAATATGGATTATTCGGTATCCAATATGGAATATTCAGTATCCGCTGTGAAGTATTTAGTTTCCAATATGGATTATTCAGTATCCGCTGTGAAGTATTTAGTTTCCAATATGGATTATTCAGTATCCAATATGGAATATTCAGTATCCGCTGTGAAGTATTTAGTTTCCAATATGGATTATTCAGTATCCGCTGTGAAGTATTTAGTTTCCAATATGGATTATTCAGTATCCAATATGGATTATTCAGTATCCAATATGGAATATTCAGTATCCGCTGTGAAGTATTTAGTTTCAATATAGTTATTCAGTATCCGCTGTGAAGTGTTGAATTTCAACATAGTTATTCATTTCCAATATGGAATATTGTTATCCGCTGTGAAGTATTTTAGTTTTCAATATGGATTATTCAGTATCTAAGATGGATTATTTAGTTTCTAATATGGATTATTCAGTATCCAATATGGATTATTCAGTATCCAATATGGAATATTCAGTATCCATTAGGAGTGAGGAAGTACAATGCAGCCTTTTGGAGTTACTATACAGCTACATTTATTACAATATATTATTATTATTATTATTATTATTATTATTATTATTATTATTATTATTATTGGTATTATTATTATTATTATTATTGTTGTTGTTGTTGTTATTATTGTTATTGTTATTGTTATTATTACTATTATTATTGTTATTGTTATTACTATTATTGTTATTATTATTACTATTATTATTATTATTATTATTATTATTATTGTTGTTGTTGTTGTTATTATTGTTGTTGTTATTATTAATTGTCATTATTATTGTTTATTACTATTATTAGCTATTATTGTTATTATTATTATTATTATTATTATTATTGTTGTTGTTGTTGTTGTTGTTGTTGTTGTTGTTGTGTTTGAATCCAGTGAAGTCCAGCCCCTGTGTTCGCCTGTTCCAGTCCCCTCAGCTTATGTATCCTGAAACTCCAGATGAACTGTGTAAACTCCCGGGAAGACTGCGTACGAGCTCTCACACACTCATCTACACTCTTCTCTCCACTGCCTGTTTCTGTGTATCTGCACTGGGCCGCGGTGGTCCGTCCCCAGAGTATCACTGAGTTCAATTAGTCGAATTCAGGCCAGGAACTTGGGGTGTAAGCGGTGATTCTGTGTGGGGGGGACTGGAACAGGATTTAGAAAGTCTCCTCTATCTCACCCTCACGCAGGAAATGCGGGACTGGGGACGTGTGTTTACCACAGATAGAGGAGACTTTCTCAGCCACAACCTGGGCTGTAGACAGTGAGTAGACACAGTGTTTAAACACTCCAGCAGCACTGCTGCTTTTGACCCACTTGCATCAGTGCATCACACAAAAGAAACAAGATGTGGTCATAGTGTCATGGCTGATGGATGTATAGTGTAGTCTGAAGATCTCTTTGAGGCTGTGTTTCAGTGGTGTGTGTCTTGTATTATTGTGTGTGTGTGTGTGTGTGTGTGTGTGTGCGAACAAACCCATCTTTGGGATAAGGATGTGAACCTGTGGCTTAAGCTGGAGGGTTTTCCTTACGCGAGCCGACCACGACGGTTCGAGATGAACGGCAAAGCGTTGTGTTTACTGACCAAAGAGGACTTCCGCCTTCGCTGCCCAAACTCGGGTCCACCACTCACACACTGCACGCGATACCGATGGAGTCGTAACGGTGTAACACAACGAGGCAGCGAGGGCCACAATTAGGCGAATCCCCAACAAGCTCCAATGTTCTCAGTGCTGCAGCTACTGCTGATGAAACACACAGTGAAAGCGGGACACTGCGAAACATAATAGTCGCGGAAAATAGTTTCACAGCTCGTGTCGTCTTTCCACACCTTTGGCTAGCCCAAACTCCCACATCTGTAGCTCGTAATCCAACCTCAGACTAAACACAATCCGTTTTTCTTCGGGAACGCTGTGGAAAGGTTCTGACTAACTCACGGGTTAGTTTACGCTGATTCAGTTTGACCATATCTGATCAGCGATTTAAAGTTGCTGTAAAATGTGTAACACTGATTCTGCCTGTTTGGGAAGCAGAGTAAAGACTGCACCGAGAGAACATCCCTCGGTGTGTGTGTGTGTGTGTGTGTGTGTGTGTGTGTGTGTGTGTGTGTGTGTGTGTGTGATGAAGTTTGGATATTTTAAGACTGAAATGACATTTTATGTTGAGTGTAAAATGTGAGATGAATAGAACTTTATTGATCCCTTGGGAGGGTTCCTTCAGGGAAATGAAGGTAAAGTGAACGGTACCGTCAGACTATCACTTGTAGGCTCCATTGAAGGACAGGATGTGGGGTTTTCCGTTTTTTCCAGGTCAAAGCCGAGGTTCGCAGGTGGTTACATTGTGCCGGACTTCTACAGGAGTGGGATTTTGATTCTGCCAGGGCCGTGCAGTTGGTTATCTGGAACAACAGCGATATGTTCTAATGTAATATGCAATGTTAAATGTCAACTTGACTACATACAGTATCACTTGCTCTAGCACATCACAGGACTTATAAAAGGTGCCCCTCCCCCACCTCCCTCGGTATCAGAATACCGGTTAGGTGACTGTGGAACAACATGCAAATCATTATAAAATGTCATGCTTAAATTTGGGTTTTTACATGTAAATACAGTTATATTAAACTGTTTATTATATTTCGGGTATATATTTTATTGAACGAGTAATAATATCTTATTTAAGGTAGGATTGGTGTATAATGTTTGTTGGTCGTGCTCTCGTCAGCCCTGCCTTGTTCCTCAGTAGGACGGGAGAAAATATGAGACATGTCTATTGTCTGGACATGTTGCCCTTTCAGTGTCAGCATTCCAAAGGCTTGCTCTCATGCTGCCTTTTGACTTTTACATGCCAAAATGAGCAAACCCAGTGTACGCCTGTCCAGCTGTCCCAGACACAAGAATGTCAGCCGATGTTATGAAGAGCTCAAACACTGATCTTATGTTTACATGTGTCCTAGTAGGACCTGGGACCAGTAGTCATGAGTACTAGCTGCCCAACTTCAGACCTAGAGTAACACTGTGCGAGCAGTTGTATTATGTTTCTAAGCTCAGAAATCTTGCGACTACAATACTTGATATACCTGAATTATCATTGAATTAAATCGCAGTTTAAATGCCAAAGGCGCTTCCAGTGCATGTTTACTGCTCTGTCCATGTGAATATAATCAACCTGCTAGACTCTGACTGATCAGAGAGAGGGCTGATGATCAAGCCTGTTCTGAACTCTGACTGATCAGAGAGAGGCGAGCTGATGATCAACTGAACACAGACTCTGACTGATCAGAGAAATGGGGCGATGATCGCTGTTTGGTTTCTGACTGATCAGAGAGAGAGGCGAGCTGATGATCAGCCTGAGCAGACTCCTGACTGATCAGAGAGAGGCGGCTGATCAACAGACACAGACTCCTGACTGATCAGAGAGAAGCGGGGCTGTGATCAACCTGCACACGAACTCTGACTGATCAGAGAGGCGGGGCTGATGCTCAGCGCCTGCATGCAGACTCTGACTGAATCAGAGAGGCGGGGCTGATGATCCCAACCTGCATACAGACTCTGACTGATCAGAGAGAGAGGGGCGGGGCTGATGTTCAGCCTGCATACAGACTTCCTGACTGATCCAGAGAGAGGGGCGGGGCTGATGATCAGCCTGTTTACAGACTGTGACTGATCCAGAGAGAGAGCGGGGCTGATGATCAACCTGCATGTACAGACTCTGACAGTCACAGCAGAGGAGAGGCGGGGCTGATGCTCAACCTGCATACAGACTCTGACTGATCAGAGAGAGGGGGCGGGGCTGATGATTAATCTGTATACACACTCTGACTGATCAGAGAGAGGGAGGGGCTGTTTGAGACTGCTGCCAAGCAGTTGAAGTACTTATTGTTATAAATATAAATTATAAGGTATTTATTTCTTTTTATTGTTTTATTTTTATTGTTTTAAGGTTTTGTAGATGCAACTACATTTCTTTGCTGAAAACATGGTTAAATCCTTTCAAATATTGAAATTCTCTTAATATTTACTTCGTAAGTGAAGACAAATTTGAGTGGGTCTCTCTAGTTCCAGGCAAAACAGTATCTGGTCATGATGTGATTGTCTGTTTTTGTGAAAAAGTACGTCAAACTACAACATCTAAAAGTTAATCCTGAACACATTGTCCTCTATCACAACGCCCGTGCTGTGAGTGTAGTGAACACTGTGTACTGATATTATGGTTGGTGTTTAGGTGATGTTCTATACGAGCTCCTGCAGCACGTGAAGCAGCAGAATGCAGCGTACGGCATCCCTGACACACACACCCCCTCTGCCAACTTTTACTCCTGTGTGAGCAACGCAGGTGAGAAATCAATCGATCATTCAATCAATCAATCAATCAATCAATCAATCAATCAATCAATCAATCATTATTTAAAATTGTATAAAATGTGCTATAGAAAACATATATCAAGTACATAATTAAGTGATGAATAGTGTAAAGCGTTTGCCACCCGTAACCTGTAACCTGGATTTACCTGTTCTTGTGGGAATTGTAGTGGTTTAGCAGGGTATCTATGGTTACTGTAGTCTTATTTGCCCCTGCCGGTGGATCAGGTACATGGGTGCTGTACAGATGTTAAAACCTCAGTGTCTTTCTTGGACCAGAACAGTCCGCAACCAGAAGCGTCAGCCGACAGGCGTCTGTGGAGCAGCGTCCTGTGACACTGATGAAGGACTAGAGGATGACCAACACAAACTGTGCAGAAACAGATGAGCTTCTGTCTGACTTTACATCTTGCTGGTGGAGACCTTTCGGTAGGAATTATTCTCATAGATTGAACAGTGATTTGGACACAGTGTTTAAACACTCCAAACAACTGCTGTGTCTGATCCCTCATTGCCAGCAACACACTCTTTGCACCACCACGTCAGTGTGACTGCAGTGCTGAGAATGACCCACCACCCACAGAATATCTGCTCTGTGGTGGTCCTGTGGGGTCCTGATCATTGAAGATCAGGGTTTTACAAGTAGACAGAGAAACAGATGAGCTACAGTCTGGAATTATAGAACTACAAAGTGCTCCTGTGTGACCAGAGGAGCTGATAGAGTGGACAGTGACAGTAGAATCTGATTCAACTGTTTGAGGTTGATTGAAGCTTCCTACTTGTCCAGATGCCAGAACGCTGGTGTAAGTGTGGTGTTGGAGGCGTGTTCTAGGCTTGTGCTCAGGCGATGTCCTAGATGTGCAGAGCTGTGCCGAGCAGTTGAAGAGAGGAAATTAGATTATTTTCTGTTTCGGTCACTTCTGCTTTATTAATACACTGATCTGAGATCTGAGGAGCTGCAGGGAAGGTGGAAGCTCACAGCAGGACTGAGTCTCAGTCTTAAGCGGGCCTCTAAAAGTGGTTCACCTGCTTTTAATGGACATAATGTTTGTTCCTAAATTATAACAAACCCAACCAGCCCCTGTTTGTGTGTGTGTGTGTGTGTGTGTGTGTGTGTGTATGTGTGTGTATGCACTTTGTTGGTCTGGTGTTGGAGCTGCTGGCTGCACCAGTAGTGTGCTTTTACCTGCTGGTAACTGAAAAGTAAATACAGTGGTCACGTCCAGGTATTTCAGTACAAACACACACCACTAATTTACCATGAGAGTTCAGTTCTTATTAACAAACATTGTTAATCAGAGTTAGATCACAATAACAATGGGTGGACACAAAATGCCTAGATAGAAACCCTGCTAGTGCTGCTCTGATAAAACAGGGTTTTCTAATCCAAAGTGTTTAAACTCCAGCAGCACTGCTGTGTCTAGTCCACTCATACCAGGGCAACACACACTAACACACCACAATGACAGTGTTACTCTAGTGTTGAGAATGACCCACCACCACATAATATCTGCTCTGTGGTGGTCTGTAAGTCCCTGATCGTGAAGATCCAGGGGTAGAAAAGGAGAGAATAAAAGTCTGCAGAGAAACGCAGCAGATGTTGAACCACCAAAAGAGCTCCATATGTGATCAGAGGAGCTGATAGGATGGACAGAGAGAAGAGAGTGATCAGGTTGCTGTGATCTCAGTGTTTGCTGTGATGTCAGTGTCTTTCAACCAGTACATCAGTTTTGCTGTGGTATCAGTATTGCAGTGGTATCAGTGTTGCTGTGGTATCCAGTGTTTAACAATGGCATCAGTGTTGCTGTGGCATCGATCATTTCTGTAGTATCAGTATTGCAGTGGTATAATTGTTGATGTGGTATCAAATATTCCATTGGTATCAGTGTTGCTGTGGTATCAGTGTTTCTGTGTGGTATCAGTGTTGCTGTGGTATCCGGTGTTCTTTTATTATCCAGTGTTGCTGTAGTATCAATTGTTTGCTGTACTGGTATCAGTGTTTCTGTGGTATCAATATTGCGGTGAGTATCAGTGTTGCTGTGGTATCAGTGTTGATGTGTATCAATGTTGCAGTGGTATCAGTGTTTGCTCGTGGTATCAGTCATTTCTGTGGTATCAGTATTGCAGTGGTATAAGTGTTGATGTGGTATCAGTATTCCATTGGTATCAGTGTTGCTGTGGTATCAGTGTTGCTGTGGTATATCAGTAGTGAGTGTAGACACGAGAAGTTACCACTGATTCCTATAAACAGAATTGTGATCATACACAGTACACTGCCTCATATCTTCTTGCAGGTTCCTGTGCTGCTGCGAACAGATCAGTTCCCGTCTGTCCAGTGAATCCAAGCGCCCGAACTTCAGCCACGCCCAGTCCAGATCACGATCCAGAAACCAGAGAACACTCCAGTCTCACAGTGCATCAGGTCAACACCTGTCGGCCAGAGCCACAGGGTGGGTCGACACCCTTCAGATCTTAGTAATAATATTAATTTTTTCGTTCTTGTATGAAGACTTTGTAATATTTTACCTTTTAAAATCTCATCATATAATATCATTTTATAGTATCTTCTGTTAATTGTATACATTTCCAAATGCTGTTATTTTACTGTGTATGCGACCGGGACCCCTTTCCCCACTAGGGCCATATAAGAGAGGGAATGAATGTCATGATACAACATACAGTATAAGCAGAGACAAACAGATAGAGCTGTCCGATTAAAATATGTCCAATCAGGCATATTTTAGTGGATCGGGTATCGGCTACTTTAGACTCAAAGCACTTCTGAGCCTGAGCACCATCTGGTGTCCTCAAGATGTCATTATGAACGTAATAAACGCTGTGCTTTGCATCATTAATACACATACAAAGGTTGGATCAGAATGGTATTGGCTGATACCCAGCATTAAGGGATTGGATTGGGTATTAGTTTTGATTCTGGTTTTGATTCAGGACCAGTTTCCAAACCCCTCTCTGAACAGTTTTACATACCATGTTTAATCTTGCTACTAACATCATTTGGAGGTTTATGTTAGGCTCTTGATTGCTCTGTTTCTCTCCTCATTTGGTCAGTGAAGGCCAGTTCTGCAGGCCTCGGGCACTAGCAACTTCTCATGGTACAAGATGAACGCTAAACCTGTCCCAACGAACAAGGTGTCCAAGAGGAGGCAGAACCGCTGAGGTTGATGGAAAGATTGCAGGTATGGCATTGAAAATATTAAAGAGCAGAACCCGTACTACAGTGAAAGTACGGTACCGTATCACAATCTAACTCCGTTAAAGAGCAGAAACCGTACTACAGTGAAAGTACGGTACCGCATCACAATCTAACTCCGTTAAAGAGCAGAAACCGTACTACGGTAAATACGGTACCGTATCACAATCTAACTCCATTAAAGCAGAAACGTACTAAATTGAAATGCTCATTTATATCGTCTAACTCGTTAGAGTAAACTTGATACTGGTAATCACGAACATATCTAATCCAACTCCGTTAAGAAACGCCCAGAAACGTACTACAGTGAAAGTAAATTGCCGTATCACAATCTAACTCCATTAAGAGCGGCAGTACTCACGGTGAAGACGATGCCGTATCGTAATCTAACTCAGTTACAAAAGCAGAAAACGTACTACCGTGAAATGCGGAACATCACAATCTAACTCCGTTAGGCAAACCGTCTACAGTAAATGCGGTACGTATATAATCTAACTCGTTAAGGCAGAAACCGTACTACAGTGAAAGTGCGGTGCATTATCACAATCAACTCCGTTAAAGCGATGTATTATAGTGAAAGTACGGTACCGTATCACAATCTAACTCCGTTAAAGAGCAGAAACCGTACTACAGTGAAAATACGGTACCGTATCACAATCTAACTCCATTGAAACAGAAACATTTTCTGTGGTGAAGAAATGCTGATGCCGTGTCGCAATCTAACTCAGTTAAGAGCGAAACGTACTGATGAGAAATGCAGAACCGCATCACAATCTAACTCGTTAAGAGCAGAAACCGTACTACGAGTGCAGTCAGCATCTTTAGGTCATATGCCAGTTGTCTTAAATTTGTTTAGTAATCCCTCTCTCCAGACTGCAAACTGCTGTGGGATTATGTTTACCACCTGCTGTTGGACCGGCGGTATGATTCCTATATCCGCTGGGAGGATCCGGAATCCATGGTGTTCAGAGTGGTGGACCCTAATGGACTGGCACGGTTGTGGGGGAACCACAAGGTCAGTGGAGTGTGGTTAAGGGGCTGATAGTAGTGGGAGGAGGTTGTGGTTTATTCTATTATTAATTTATGTCATGATTTTTCTGAACTTCCAAATTTCAGAACAGAGTCAATATGACTTACGAGAAGATGTCTCGCGCACTGCGTCATTACTACAAACTCAACATTATCAAAAAAGAGTCTGGACAGAGGCTTCTCTTCAGGTGGGTCCCAGATCATCCCAGGTAACATGTCTGCTTAGGGCCTGTGTTGCAGTCCATCTGGGAACCATAAGGTTTTGTCCCCAGGTTTCGAATTGACCCCACATGTGGATGACCACCAGGGTCATTGATGTGACCAGGAGGGGTTAAACAAGGCCCCCAACTGGGTAACAGCTGCACATCGGGTCATAGATGGGACCCATGTGAGATTAAAGTCAAATTGGTTGGTTTGTCCCAGTAACAAACACACTCAGAGCCAATGTCCAGCTGGAACCCACCTAACCCAGGTTTCACCCATGTTAGCCCAATGCTGGCTGGGCTTCCCTCTCTCTACACACTTACAAGTGAGGGTCCTTCAAAGGTTCTTTAGTTAAGAAAATGATTCTACATAGAACCATGAACCCTCTGCCTCATTAAAAATGATCGTCTTTAACCACGCAGTGGGTTCTTTGAGTGTTCATGGTTCTATATCTTCTTCACTGAGGAACACTTGAAGAACCATCATTTAAGTGTTTCTAACAACAGAACCCTTTTGGTGCCTATATAGAACCCAAATAAAGTGTGTAGATGAGGGAATAGTGGCTTCTGCATCCAAACATGCATCAAAGTATGTTTAATGGAAAGATGTTCATATTCAATCTCTCTGTCTCTCAGGTTTCTGAAGACCCCAGAGGAGATTGTACAGTCCAGGTGTGACCGTCCCGAACCCCCCGAGTCTCCAGAAAGTCAGCTTCCCAACATTCAGAGGGTGCTGCTGGAAGTTTCTCCTTCTTCCACTCCAGAGCACCCAAGTCCTGGCCCTCACCACACTCTTAGTGTGTCCCCGCTGCCCTGATCCCAAACCACCCCAATCCCAAACCGACCTTTGAAGGGAACGCCAGAGTTTCCAGATTCACAAAACACCCTACTCTTACAATAGTCTAACGCCATACTGTGTAAAATGCTTCAGTCGCATTCCTGACCGCTGTACGTATGAACACAACATGTTCGCAATAACCTTAATTTTAGAGACAGATGTGTGTAAACTATAGTGTTTTTAAAATAGGAATCAGATCTTTTAAACTATATGTACATTACTGTACACGTCTATGTCCTATTTATCCTAAAATTAGAGCAGTGACCTCCAGCCCAGCTTCTCGCAGACTTTGAATCAAACCTCGCTTCAACTCATTACTGCCCTCATAAGACCCTGATTGACGGAATACGGTGTGTTAGCTTTGGGTGGAAGGAAGCTTTCCAGCAGGAGGAGGAAGATCTGCGACGTATTTTGTTTGTTTATGTATCCCTGCTCATTTTCACTCCATAGCGCTTCTCTTTCTGCTTCTTTGCTTTTGTTTCTATTCTGAAACGAAGCAGTTTCCTGTTAATAAAACAATTTGCACACCTTCTATCAGAGGATCTGCTGTAATTACGATGGATTAAATTTGGGAACAATTGGTAATCAGTGAGGTTATCCGGTGATTGACAGCATACAGAACAGCGACTGTTCAAGCTTTAATCTCGGAATAACAGGATAATGCAGCACATTTTGCATGGCCCAGCATTCCTTACACAACACGTCCTACTGGTAGAACGAGTGAGGGAGGCAGGGCTGATGCATGGAAAGGCTCATGGCTGGCAGCCAGAGTCAGATGAATGAGCTGGAGTTCATCTCCAGAACCCAGGTCAGACTACTCTACTCAATTCAGATCACTCTGCCTCCAGCTCACATTCGCTAACGAGTCTTTATCGTTCGATCAATTTGCATACCCCCATAAATCAATTCGCATTGTTATGCATACACGCTTTTATCCGATTAAGATCATTTTGTAAACATTTTGGGTCAATCGGAATTGACCACTTAACACTTCTTCCACAATTTTACCCAATTCAGATCATTTTCTGTTCACACAGTTCAGTATGTGATGTAATGGTGACTCCACCCCTCCAAACCCCACTCATTTACATAAACCACACCCACAACTGCAGGTCTGTGAACTTCTCATCAGTTTCCCTAAATAATGTGACAAACATGGCCATAATGAACCTGCCACCAGAGTCAGAAGCACCGCGGTCTTTGAATAATGTGTGAAATCCTGTGAGGAAGTTTATGTTGCGTAAACTAAACTAACCATGAGTGAGAGGTAGAGCTGATCACCACATTTAAACTCCTGCTGCTGACTCTTCCAGGAAGAGCAAGGAGGAAGCTCACTCCAGAGGTCACAAGCTGAGTGTCCATCACTCCACCCATGACCTTGGGGAAGGTCTGAGACAAGAGTCAATCACTGCCCTTGCAGGGTGTCTATGCCTGATCAGGTGAGTGAGTACAGAGAACCTATAATTCGAAGTCCTGCTGAGGAGAAGTCAGTGAGATTGCTGATGGATACGACTTCACTGAGCTTGGAAAGGCTCATGGCTGGCAGCAGAGTTCAATGTGTGAGCTGGAGGTCATCTCCAGAACCCAATTCAGACTACTCTCCTCCTACTCTTTTACTCGCCACACTTTAATCAGATCTGAACACTACAGGTTATTTTCATACACCCCATTATCTGATTCAGATCAGGGTCTACAGGGTCTATCTTTACCTAATTCAGATCAGTCTCAATTATCCAGTTCACACTTCTGCCACAATTTCACTCCAAGCCACCTTTACCTAAATCAGATGTTTAGTATTTCAAACTTTTGTATCAATATATGGTCATGTTGTGTACACTTTTATAATTCAGAATCATTTTTATACACAATTTTATGTAATAAAGATCTTTTGTGTACAAATTTTAGGTAATTTAGATCCACGTTGCCTATACAATTAACCCGATTCAGATTATATAGTCTGCACACTTTTACATCGTTTGCTCAATTCAAATCAGCCTGCTTTTCCTTAAATCAGATCACTTTGTGTTCCCTTTCACACCCAAATCTGTTTACTGTGCTTTCTTACTTTTATGCAAACGGATCACTCTCCTCCCAAACTGATGGCCAATTCAGGGACTCTCCTTCCCTCACTTTTACATAATTCGATCGATCCTTGCACAGCACAGCCCACTGGTAGAATTCCTCTTCAGGTGAAGGTGTGTTTTGCTGAGGGTCTAAGAGGACTCAGTCCACCAGTAGATGGCAACTCAATAAACTACAGTGATAAAGAGAGTCAGCACGGTCTGGCAGTGTGGTGACTCACCTCCAAACCACTCATTTACCTCATTACCAGACTGCAGGTCTGTGAACTTCTCATCAGTTTGACTAAATAATGTGACAAACATGGCCATCATAAACCTACCACCAGAGTCAGAAGCACCGCGGTCTTTGAATAATGTGTGAAATCCTGTGAGGAAGTTTATGTTGCGTAAACTAAACTAACCATGAGTGAGAGAGGTAGAGCTGATCACCCCACATTTAAACTCCTGCCCAAGCTCTTCAGGAGGAGCAGGAGGAAGCTCACTCCAGAGGTCACAAGCTGAGTGTCCATCCATCACCTGACCAGCCAGGAAGGTCTGAGACAGAGTCAATCACTGCCCTTTTACAGAGGTTGACCACCTGATCAGGTGAGTGAGTACCCAGAGAACCTCAGTGGAAGTCCTGCTAGGAGAAGTCAGTGAGTGCTGATGGATACGACTTCACTGAGCTTGGAAAGGCTCATGGCTGGCAGCAGAGTTCAATGTGTGAGCTGGAGGTCATCTCCAGAACCCAATTCAGACTACTCTCCTCCTACTCTTTTACTCGCCACACTTTAATCACTACTGAACACTACTCTTTTACCCAATTCAGAGAGCTCTCCTCCTACTCGGGTTCTACTCTCCTGATCGGGTTCTACTCTCCTCCTACTCCAGTTGGAATCAGTGAACACGAGGCTCGTTTTCTAACCAGCTTTTAAAAAACGTTGTCAAAGAGCACATAACCTTCATACCATTTGTCTCAAAGACTCAAATGCAGTTACAGCCAGTAGAGCATTCTCAAAAACCTCCATTATCAACAACCTCCACCCTGGATTGCATTCGGAAAAGCCTCCACCCAGAAAGTGCTTCTCAAAAACCTCCATCCTGGAGAGATGTTGGTGCAGACAAGAGGCCTGTTTGTCTGAGAAAAGTGAGTTCAGGATGGTGAACCACCTACAGAACACAGGTTTGTTTGTGTGTGTGACATTGTGTGTGTGTGTGTGTGTGTGTTTCTCTCCTTACCTTTATTGAATTAGTGCATAATGATAGTAAGACACACAGACTGCAGTATTACTGGCTGAGACCTCCCACTGAGCAGCTCTTGACCATGACAGACTACCTGAGAGAGAGAGAGAGAGAGAGAGAGAGCATTATCCACTCTACTCGAACACTCTGCTTTAGAAAAACCTGCCAAGTTCAGATTGATCCGTCACACCACCTTCGATCAATACACTCACACACTCACACACTCATATATACACTAATACACACTCTGCAGCAGAGTACTGTGATAAGAGAGAGAGAGAGAGAGAGAGAGAGAGAGAATAACATTTATTCTGATTCTCACTCTAATTCTGAAACTGATACTGACTCTGAGTCAAACACTGATTTTAATTCTGATATGGGTTATTCAGATTGAGATTGAGATTCGTTGAATCAATTCAGATTGATATTCAGATTGAGATCATCTTAGATTCTTTATTCTGATTTGTATGATTACCAGCTGAGAAAGGAGTGTGTGTGACCTTGTGTGTGTGTGTGTGTGTGCTGTGTGTGTGTGTGTGCAGTGTGAAGGCATGGCTATGGGGAAGGGCTGTTAATAGTAATGCTGATGTGACAGAAAGCTGTGAGTGATGAACATAGCATGAGAGAGAGAGAGAGAGAGAGCGCAGTTGTATGCTGAGTGTGTCTCCTGCAGGCCAATGTAAATTGAATGGCCTTGGTCTCTCTCTCTCTCCGTCTCCCGTCTGTGTGTGTGTGTGTGTGTGTGTGTGTGTGTGTGTGTGATTCTGGTTCTCACTCTGATTCTGTTTTGATTCTGGTTAGACTGATTCTTTTGTGAGAAGTGTTCCTGATGGTGTGTGTGTGTGTGTGTGTGTGTGTGTGTGTGTGTGTGTATCCAGGAGAGATCATACAGCATCTCAGCCCCAACACCTTCAGACTACCAAACAGTCCAGAGGCTTGCAGTCGTTTATCAGGAATGATAGGCTGTATCCCACTGCCAGCATTCCGAATCGACTGGGAAATGAATCCAGCCACGAGGAAACGTAAACACCACCCACTCCATAATGATCACACACACATCTGCCTCTCACTGCCTGAGGAGGTGTGTTTACAATTATAATGTACAGACCTCTCTCTCTCATAAACACACACACACACACACACACACACACACACACACACACACACACACAAACATTACACACACACACACACACACACACACTCAAACATACACACACACACACACTCCAAACATATACACACACACACACATACGCACACACACACACACACACACACACACACACACACACACACACACAGACACACACACACACACACACACATAAACATACACTCAAGCATACACTCAAACACACACACAAACACACACACACACACACACACACACACACACACACACACACACACACACACACACACACACACACAGACACACACTAGCTGTTAGAATTGCTTCGTCCAAATGTTGATGCAAATGAGAAATGTGTTTAAGCATAAACATCCTATGGACAAAAGTATTGGGTCACCTGCTTATTCACTGTTCTCCTGCTTCTGTTGGAGTCTCTACTGTCCAGAAGAGACTTTCTACTAGATTGTGGAACATTGCTGTGAGGATTTGATTGAGTTAAGGATGTTGGATGATCACCACCCCCATCTCATCCACAAATCCCCAATTCACCCAGAAGTAGTGGATGGAGCTCCATCATTCCAGAGAACACAGCTCCACTGCTCCACGGCTCAATGCTGGTGCTTTCTCTACAGGGACTACACAATGTGTGTGTGCATTTGCACATCTGTGTCAGCAATGAAACACAATGATAAATGTATTATTGATGATTGTTATTGAATAGACGCTTAACTAAGCAGTCATTTGTTTTGAGGCAGTAAATAATACAGTGTTTTATGAGACGGACTTTTGTCCCTTGTCCATCATAAGGATTACTTATGAGTCAGGAGTAACGTATGAGTAGCTGCTGTTACTCTACAATAGAGTTCAATGTCAATAACCACCTCATACACAAATACAGTACTACCTCCGAGTTCACCAGTGAAGACGTGAAGTGGTGGAGGAGTTAAGAAGACACGGGGACGTATTAAGGACCAGAGCGTGAAGTGAGTATTTTGTGAATGGACTGTTCAGATTAATTACAGACTGTTGGAGTTTCTATATCATTTCAGAGACAGTTGAGAAACTGTTGTTTGTGGTGTGTTCCATTCCTGGAACCACTGGTCCTCATCCTGACCTCATCATTCTCTCCAGAACTCACTGGTCACTCCATCTGCAGAAGCACAGAGTCTTGGTGTAGTTGTGGATGACCAGTTATAACTCTCTGCTCGTCTTGCAGATGTTCTCCTTTACAACATCAGGAGAAATCGACCTTTTCTGTCCAGAGAGGAGCTCAGGTGCTTGTTCGGTCTCTGTCATTTCAAGACTAGAACTGCAACTCCCTTCTAGCTGGCCTTCCTCTGAGGACCATCAGACCGTCAACCTATCCAGAATGCAGCAGCTACGACATTTCCAACGTCCCCGATTCAATTAGTGTAACTCCTCACCTGCGTCCACTTCATTTGGCTCCTGTGGCTGAACATCAGATTCAGAACCTTGATGCTGACCTACAAAAGCTAAAAATGGACCAGCCCCTCCATACATGATGGTCAAAACTCGAACTGTGCACCAGGCTATTCGAGGCTTCAAGTACAGCTCGGCTTGACCCCCGTCCCTCAGAACACAAGGAGAACATGCATCCAGACTCTTTTCTGTTCTGGCACCAAAATGGTGGCATGAACTTCCCCTGGAGGTCCGAACAGCAGATTACCTACTTATCTTGAGCATGGGCAGAAGACTCATCTGTTTCAGGAGTTTAACTGAGATATTCTGAGTGAACAGCTCTGGAAAAGGGCGTCTGATAAACGCCGTAAATGTAACCGTGTGTGTAAAGATACAGGACTTGATGATTATAATACAGTTGATATTCTTTATTATAAATATCATTTATGATCATTTAAAAAAAGAAAAGAAACAGGGGTGTTAAAGATGGGTGGTATGGTGTCGCTTGCTGCTCCGGGGTCGGCCGTGCAGGAAAGGACTACAGAGGAGACACAAAGAGCACTAAAATACTTCCGTATTTCTCTGGAGACATTACAGAAGATTATTTCATAAGTTCATAGAATTAATCTTCATGCTTATAAAAGCAGCAACTTACTGGTGGACGTCCACCTTCATGCCTGCCCAGGCTGCCCAGGCTGGACAATCTATGCCTGGGACACTGGTTAGGACCGGTGTTTACAGAGGTCATGTGGGGCTGTACAAAAAAAAGCATGAAAGCTCAGTCTGATGTGTGCTGTAGTGGATAACAGTCATTATAACAGTACAATAGTGTACATCTGTTTATGAAGTTTATGAAGTTCCCTCACCCTTCTGTTAATTCAGATGAACGTCCTCTCCTGGTGCCTCCACCTCCCCCTGCACACTCCAGTAGCATCTTGGACATGGGCACCTGCTCTCCCTGTGCACTGGGCGACTCATGGGAATCTGAAACAGAACAGAAAATCGATGAGAGACAGTTTAATAGAAGGTTCAGTGAATTTGAAGAAAGATAAACTACCTGACTCAGGAAGACTCTGCACAGGTACCACACATGGCACAGGTCCAGCCTCGGGGGAAACCAAGTGAGCACCAGGCTTGATCACTTCTGCTGTGTCTATTTTACATTGCTGGGGTCTTGGTAGTGACCTGTAGAAAGAGTCAGGCAGGACAGTTGTCAACAGGTTAAAACCAGGGTATGAATGTTTATAGATAACAGTCAAAACAGTGTCCAGAAGTCACCTAGAAACAGCTTACTCAAGTTTTTTTATTATTATTATTTAATTCATACTTCGATTATTATTATTATTATCATTAGTATTGTAATAAAAGTGTTTTATTAAAAGTAAAGCATTTATTAAGCCATCATTTCTCACAGCACTAACAATTCAAAAGGAACATTAATGGATTAAAATGAAATACTACAATTCATACAACAAATATAACAATAATTCAAACTCAGTGTCATGGTTTGTTAAACCCATTCAGTTCATTACCTTCCTGCAATCAGATTTGACACTCAGAGGCTGAGCTTCCTGGACAGGCTTGGCCGGTTGGTACTGATTGAGCTGGGCCAGTTGGTGCTGGTCGGCCTGGGCCCATAGTTGCTGCATGGGCTGGTCCCATACTGGCTGGAAGGGATGGGTCCGTTGTTGCCAGACAAGCTGGGCCCTTTGTTGCTGGAAGTGCTGGGCCCATTGTGGCTGGACAGGTTGGGTCCATTGTGGCCGGACAGGTTGGGTCCATTGTGGCTGGACGGATTGGGTCCATTGTGGCTGGACGGGTTGGGTCCTGGTGGCTGGAAGGATGGGTCCATTGTTATGAACAAGCTGGGCCCTTTGTTGCTGGAAGTGTTGGGCCCAATGTTGCTGGAAGTGCTAGGCCCATTGTGGCTGGACGGGTTGGGCCCATAGTGGCTGGAAGGGATGGGTCCATTGTTGCTGGAAGTGCTGGGCCCATTGTTGCTGATTGGGCTGAGCCAGTTGGTGCTGGTCGGACTGGGCCGGTTGATGCGGGTTGTGCTGGGCTCTTTGGTGCTGATCAGGCTGGGCTGGTTGGTGCTGATTGGGTTGGGCTGGTTGGTGCTGATGGGCTGGGCTGGTGGTGCTGGTTGGACTGGGCTGGATTGGTGCTGATCGGGCTGGGCTGGTTAATTTTGTCCGGGCAGGGCTGGTTGGTGCTGATAGGGCTGGGCTGGTTGTTGGTGCTGACCTGGCTGGTGTGATTCAAGCTGATCAGGCTGGGCCGGTTGGTGCTGATCGGGCAGGGCTGGTTGGTGCTGATAGGGTTGGGCTGGTTGGTGCTGACCTGGCTGGTGTGATTCAAGCTGATCAGGCTGGGCCGGTTGGGGCTGACCGGGCTGGTAGAGTTGGTGCTGATTGGACAGGGCTGGTTGGTGCTGATCTAGCTGGTGCGATTCAAGCTGATCAGGCTGGGCCGGTTGGTGCTGGTCAGACTGGGCCGGTTGGTGCTGATCGTGCTGGGCTGGTTGGTGCTGATCGGGCTGGTAGAGTTGGTGCTGGTCGGGCTGGCCTATTTACTGGCTGGATGAATGTAGCCATGAGTGGCTGGAAGAGCTGGGTCCATAGTTGCCAGACAGGTTGGGCCCCATTGTTGCCTGATCAGTCTGGGGCGGATGGTCCTGATCTGGCTGGTGCGGTTCAAGCTGATCAGGCTGGGCTGGTTGGTGCTGGTCAGACTGGGCTGGTTGGTCCTGATCTGGCTGGTGCGGTTCAAGCTGATCAGGCTGGGCTGGTTGGTGCTGGTCAGACTGGGCTGGTTGGTCCCTGATCTGGCTGGTGCGGTTCAAGCTGACCGGGCTGGGCTGGTTGGTCCTGATCTGGCTGGTGCGATTCAAGCTGATCAGGCTGGGCAGTTGGTGCTGGTCGGAGCTGGGCGGTTGGTGCTGATCGCTGAGGCAGTTACGGTGCGTCGGGCTGGTAGAGTTGGTGCTGACTGGGCTGGGCTGGTTGGTGCTGATCAGACTGGGCTGGTTGGTACTGATCAGGCTGGGCCAGTTGGTGCTGGTCGGGCTGGGCTGATTGTTGCTGATCGGGTTGGGCCAGTTGGTGCTGCTCGAACTAGGCCTGTTAGTTCTTCTGATGAGGGCTGGGTCCATTGTTGCTGATAGTGCTGGGCCATTGTTGCGCTGATTGAGCTGGGCACCCAGTGGCTGGAAAGGATCGGCCCATTGTTGCAGTGAGCTGGACCTTTGTTGCTGTAAGTACTACACAGGGACGTGATGCTGACTGGGACTGGGCAGTTGGTGCTGATCTGGCTGAGTGCGATTCAAGCTGATGATTGGGGCTGGGCCAGTTGGTGCTGGTTGGACTGGGCGGTTGGTGCACAATTGGACTGGGCCGGTTTGGCCTCTGATCGGGCTGAGCCGACTGCTGCTGATCAGACTGGGCCCATGGTTGCTAATTGGGCCTAAGGTAATAGGCTCCACCTGGAGGAGAAAACACCCTCAGACGAACACACAATTCCAAAGGACAGTACTTTTCACGTCCACTTGTCAGCTCCATTTATGTCAAGATGAAACATCTATTAACAGAACCATGATTGCAGAGAACCAGCACAAAGAACCGGCTACTGGTACGAGATGGTTGACCAGAGGGGTCTGCTGGTTCTTAATGCACACACTTACCATATGAGCTGTACTCCCTTGGTTGTCGTTATGCTGCTGGGTCTGGGTGACGTACTCATCCAGTAATGCAAGACAGAGAAATGAACATTAGTTAGAGGGAAAGAGTTTCCCCCACAGTCCAAAGACATGCATGGTAGGACAATTGGTGACTCTAAAGTGGCCCTTAGTGTGTGTGTGTGTGTGTGTGTGTGTGTGCCCTACGATGGTTGAGTACCCTGTCTAGGGTTGTTTCCTACCCTAGCGCTCAGAGTTGCCGGCTGGGCACCGGCTCCCCCGTGACCCTATCCAGGAATAAGCGGTTCAGAAAATGGATGGATGGATGGATGGACGGACGGACGGACGGACGGATGGGAAAGAGTTCTCATTTAAAATGATGGTTCTTCACATGGTTGTGCATTGCACCTAAAAGGGTTCTTCCCTAGTTGAAAGCTTGTGATTGTAACCATAGTACAATCATCTCAACAGTCTATTTCTCCAGATTAGACTTCAAACATGTGTGTAATAAACAAGGCAGCAGTAGGGCGATGTTATTCAGAGAGGAGCTGTAGAGAACTTACATGAGTACTGCTGGCTTGGCTGTAGGAAGACGGTGTAGCATGGCCTGCTGCCCATGTGGTGGAGAATGTATATCATGGAACATCATCTCCAACTCAGGTTTATCAAAAGTAAACCTGTGATTCAACTGTGACGAGGACATTCTTAATGGACTGGAGAGGTAAGAACTCTCGAATTGCTGCTGAAACTGCTGCCTTAAATGAGCAGCGTTCTAATGACATCACTGTGATGTCACTTCAACCTGCACAACTATACCCAGACATTTGGGACATTAACCAGTCCTGGGCCTTTACATATATTCATGTCTGTGTCCCTGTCTCCGATGATCCAGTCTGTACCCTTGTTTACACCTTTGTCCATACCTTCGTCTCAGTACCTGTATCTGTTCCTGTCCTAGTTCCCATGTCTGGTGTCATTATCCCTGTCCCTGTCACTGTGTTTGTCCCAGTCCCAGTACCCAGTCCTGTCATGTCCCATCCTGTTTCCTGTTTCTCCTGTCATGTCTCATGTTCCCCAAGTGCTCCTGGTCTTCTCCTGTCTCATCATTGTTTTGTTTGAAGATGAAGATACAGTGAGGACTTCATATGAGAATTTACTGTATCCAGCCATTAGGGGTGTACTTTGTACATTTCTGGTGCCGGTCCCAAGCCCAGATCCAGCGTAAAACGTCAAAACTATAATGTGGATCAGGCAGATGATCCGCTGAGGTGACCCCTAAAGGGAGCAGCCGAAAGAAACACTATGTGAGCAAACAAAGTGAGTGAACATCCCCTCCCTTCTTGTTTTCTTCAATAACCCAGTGATGAGTGATGTCATCGGCCCCGCCCCCTCTCTCTGATCAGTCAGAGTCTGTGTGTGCCAGGTTGATCATCAGCCCGCCCCTCTCTCTGATCAGTCAGAGTCTGTGTGCAGGTTGATCATCAGCCCGCCCCTCTCTCTAGTCAGTCTAGAGTCTGTCTGCAGGTTGAGCATCAGCCCCACCCCTCTCTGATCAGTCAGGTCTGTGTGCAGGTTGATCATCAGCCCCGCCCCTCTCTGATCGGTCAGAGTCTGTATGCAGGTTGAGCATCAGCCCGCCCCCTCTCTCCTGATCAGTCCAGAGTCTGGCTGGTTGGAGCATCAGCCCGCCCCTCTCTCCTGATCAGTCAGGTCTGTATGCAGGTTGAGCATCCAGCCACGCCCCCTCTCTCTGATCCAGTCAAGTCTGTATGCAGGTTGAAGCTCAGCCCCGCCCCTCTCTCTGATCAGTCAGAGTCTGTATGCAGGTTGATCATCTGACCTGCCCCCCCTACTCTGATCAGTCAGAGGTCTGTATGCAGGTTGATCGTAGCCCGCCCCCTCTCTCCTGATCAGTCAGGTCTGTATGCAGGTTGAGCATCAGCCCCGCCCCCTCTCTCTGATCAGTCAGAGTCTGTATGCAGGATTGAGAGCATCAGCCCGCCCCTCTCTCTGATCAGTGGAGTCTGTATGCTGAGTTGAGCATCAGCCCGCCCCTCTCTGATCAGTCAGAGTCTGTATGCAGGTTGATCATCAGCCCCGCCCCTCTCTCTGATCAGTCAGAGTCTGTATGCAGGTTGATCATCAGCCCCGCCCCCTCTCTCTGAAAATGAGCTGAAATGAGCTGAAAATTGAAGAATTTCAATGAATTATTTGTAATGATTAGATTGAAAAGGATATAATAGATCTTCAAAGTACTTTTGTCAGTGATCCAAATACAATAAAAACAACAGACCATTGTGTTTATTATTTTGTATTGGATGTAAAGTTGAGACAATGTCCTGCTTTTGGAGCTTTTGCTGTAGTAGAAGAGTGAGCTCATTCCAGAGAACACAGTTCCACTGCTCACAGCTCAGTGCTGGGGCTTTATTCCTCTGATCCACCATTTTGTTTACACATAGTCTATCTCAAGTTCTTTCTTCACACACATGGAGAATACCTGCAGTCTGGCGTGTTTCAACTGGCCTGGATATCTGTCAAAATAGCTCAGATTCTGGTTCTCTCCTTCATCCATCTTGGAGACAAACATAATACACTGCTGGACTTTGAAACATTATACTATACGGTTCTGTGATGGATACCTATGAAAATTGAAATCTGACCCATGTGTGTCTGATTTGGTAGCAATAAACATCAGCCGGAGCCTCAAATACAATAATAAATAGGCTGGCTGACGATGTTATTTAAGATGTTTGTGCTGAGTCCTGCCCCTCAACTGGGTTGCTGCATCTCTCTCTCAGGCTGACCTGTCGGACCAAGGGCTTCACATGACCTCTGAAGGAGTCTTCGTTAGCATCAAGGAGCCTTGGGGTCACAACCCTGTTCCCAGTTCACCGGTTGTCCTTCAGCGAGCACTTTTGGTAGAGTACAGGCCACTGCATAGGACACCCCACAAGACCTGTGTCTGATGTTATAGGGTGTTCTGACTCAGTCATCTGGTTGGTTCTTGTTAAAGTGTGCCATTGTCCAGCTAACCCTTTAAAACCAGCATTAAGACCTGATAGTACGTGTGAAGGTAGAGTGTGACATTTCAAACTGGTAGAACTTTATCACAAAATCAACACTATTAGTTCCATTAATGTAACTCATGGGTTATCATGTTCAGTATGAGTTCTTGTACTAGCCTTGGGAAGAGTGAAAGAACTTCTGCACAGTTTGGTAGGTGGACTGAAGAGAAGATGGCAGGAAGAAATAGGCGCTCGTGTGGACCAATCCACCTCCAGATCGGTTAAAAAGGCATTTCGGTTAGCCTGGACTGACCTCTCAGACTCATGACAGCAGATCAATGATCATTGATGATGTTTGCTGACACTATAGTGATCAGTCGCTCACCACAGAATATGCATGACCTACAGAGCAAGATCAGAATGTTATGCCTTCCTTTTACACACACACACACACACACACACACACACACACACACGGTGTATTTACAGAAGATTCTCTGGCAATCAAATAAATGATGAAAATATATTTAAAAATTCACATTATTCCTGCGTTTCTCTCTCTCTCTCTCTCTCTCTCTCTCTCTCTCTCTCTCTCTCTCTCTCTCTCTCTCTCTCTGTGTGTGCTGTGAATGTTAACCTGGTGTGTATATATCGGACCCTCACTGTAATTTTTATTCTCTCCATGCTCTATTACCCCTCCCCGTCTTTTCACACATTATAATTTTGTTTTTCATGCATACATAATTTTCAATTACCATTTAAAGACAAGGTTTTACAGTTTCTGACTCAATTTACAATTACTACGTCTCTCTCTCTCTCTCTCTCTCTCTCTGTCTCTCTTTCTTCCCATTAGTCTTTTATGAGATAAAAGTATGATTAATAATTGGTTAATAAATTAATCAATTCATGAATTTATGTGATGAATTATGTTGTAATCAAGTTGTAATAATCTGATTGTGTTCTTCTGTCCATGATGTAACAGTGAAGTGTTTTACAGATCAGTGGTATAACAGTGTAGAACAGTGTGGAGTGTGTTGTTGGAAAATAGATCTGTTTGAGCACAGGGTAGTGTGTGTGTGTGTGTGTGTGTGTGTGTGTGTGTGTGTGTGTGTGCATGTTTGTGTGTGTGTGTGTGTGTGTGTGTGTGCGTGAGATTTGCAGACCTCCCTCTCTAGCCCTCACAGCCATACACTGAACTGCAGCCAAAACCTCCATCACACACACACACACACACACACCTACACACACCTACACATCAGCCATTACATTTCTTGGCACATTTCCAGCATTCATCACAGTCTCACACCTGTTAGCCAAATGCTCACCTCTCTCTCTCTCTCTCTCTCTCTCTCTCTCTCTCTCTCTCTCTCTCTCTCTCTCTCTCTCTCTCTCTCTCTCTCTGTATGTATTTCATGAAGCTTCACTATATTCAGTACAGGGTTCTTAAAACATTGGCAATAAAACAAAATGTAACAGTCTGATGTCTCAATCATATAAATTAAAACAGCAGTACAGACAAATCTCACTTTAATTTGAAAACAATTAGAAAATGTTACTGGTCAGGGGTCAGTGGTGTAACGGTATGGAGTGTGTTAGGGGTCAGTGGTGTAACGGTATGGAGGTGTTAGGTCCAGTGATGGCAGTGTGGAGTGTGTTGGGGGTCAGTGGTAACGGTATGGAGTGTGTTAGGGGTCAGTGGTGTAACGGTATGGAGTGTGTTAGGGGTCAGTGGTGTAACGGTATGGAGGGTGTTAGGAGTCAGTGGTGTAACGGTATGGAGTGTCAGGGGTCAGTGGTGTATCAGTGTGCAGTGTGTTAAAAGAGGAATGTATTAAATGTCAGTGGTGTAACACTGAATGTGTTACAGCTCAGCAGTGTATCGTGGAGTGTGTTACAGGTCAGTGGTGTAATGTTGTGGAGTGTGTTACAGTGTGTGTAACATAGCCTGATTCTCTCTTTCTGATGCTGTGTGTCAATAAATCTGCTGTGATACGACTAATATGAACATTATTATTAATGTAACTAATATTGATATTAATAACATTAATCAAGTGCAGTGATCAATCTTTGCATTTATATTGACAGACACTAATTCAACAATCATACACGGAGTAGAGCGAGCTTTACCTGAAATGCACCTTCACCCAGAGAGAGAGAGAGAGAGAGAGAGAGAGAGAGAGAGAGAGAGAGAGGCTGTGGATTTATTCTGCTTCCTAAAGTGTTCAGCTGGGGGAGGAGGCGCGCCCGTGTGTGTGTGTGTGTGTGTGTGTGCTGGGCGGTAGTGCCTTTGTGTTCATCTCTGCAGTAGGTTAGTGCGCTCAGCCTCACACACACACACACACACACACTTGCTCGCTATGAGGGCAGACAGTAGGGATTACACACACTCACCTGTTATTACACAGTTATTACCCTGTTGTTACAGCTGTTGTTACAGCTGTGTGATTCGGATCCCACTGGATTATAAACTCAGAGTGGACTAACCTACTGGACATTCAGCACTGAGAGAGAGAAAGAGAGAGAGAGGGATAAGGATAGGTCTCTCACCCATCTGTGAGTCTCTACACTGCTGACTTTGTTTGTTTGTTTGTTTGTTTGTTTGCTTGCTGCAGGTCAGTGTGTTGTGACTGAGCTGCTCTTTGTGTTTGAGAGAAGGTGAGACACACACACACACACACACACACACAAACACACACACACACACACACCTCAGGTACTTCATGCACTGTACTCAGGTGTGTATGGGGGGGTGGGGGGGTGGGGGAGAATGTTTGCTGTGATAGATTACAGTCACCTGATCGTCCAGCATGGAGCATCTCACACCTTACACACCCCAAACACCCCACCTTCACACACCTCAGACTACACCGCACACTCTAATACTCAGCTAACACACACCACAGAGGGAGAAAGAGAGAGAGACTGTTTAAAGTGGCGGTCAGTGAGACGATCAGGTGAACGAGTCTCATTGTAGTTGTACAGTCAAACTTATTCTCTCTCCTCTGAAATCTTCATGCTGATCTCGATCCTTAGCCCTTCACGGTGCTTCTGTACCTAAAATCAAAAGTGCCTAATATTTAGTTCATTAAATATGACTTGGTTTACTGATCAGTTCATTCGTTCGTTTTCGTGAATCGTGGCTCTCGGAATACCAGCTCTCGGAATTCTGTTTCAGAGAGAAACAAAAATCTGTTTATATTGAATATCAGATTTCAGACACTGATGTCTGTCTAATACCAACAGCAACGTATGATAATCTACGATAATCGACACACACCTGAGTAACGTAGTCACTAGGGGGCAGCATCCAAAAAGGTCAAGAGGACAATTCCTGGGACATGTCCAGCACTCCATTAAAATATAGCAGCTGACCCCAAAGCTCCTGCCAGGCCACTCTGAGTTTGACTGACAGCTCTAGGTGGGGTGTAGTTGTGGCTGGATGTGGGCGTGGCCTGTTTCTCAGTACCTGATGTTGAAGTCAGCGACTGCGACCCCCAGCCTAAGCTGTTGATCAATAAGAATGCCCAATCAGTTATCAGTTATTAGTTATTAGTTATTGATCCATGTAAAGGATATATGGGGTCAGTGTTCAAGGTGTATAATTCAATTAGAGTCCACGACTGCAGGAGCTGATCAATAACAAACCAGCAGGTTCATGACGTCCCCACTAATCTGATCCTAAGATTAGGCTGGACATTAGGTTTGGCAGTTTACTCTTTAAATCAGATTAAACTGTTGCGTTTACATCAGCTCAGTTTAAATCGGTTTATTTCGTTTAAATTCCTTTATTCTATTTAAGTCCGTTTAATACATTTATTCAGGTTAAATCAGTCTGTCCAGTTTAAATCGGTTTAAACTCCACATTCAGTTTCCATCAGTTTAAACCAGTTTATTTGTTCTACGTCAGTTCAATATGAACTGGTTTGTTGTTTATTTAAAGTTCAGACTGTTGCGATAAAGATGGGGCCGGAGGGGGAGGAGTTAATGTGGGCAGAACCACAGGTGAAGGTGTTCATCAGAGGAGTGGAAATCTGAAAGAGCATATCTGTCACCACACATTCATATGCGTGCGCGTGCACACACACACACACACACACACACACACACACACACACACACACACACACACTCAAAAAAATAAAATACACACAAAATACAGATGAACTAAACCAGACCTAGATCCAAACTACAGCTGATCTACACATGACCAAGACCTGAAATATACTGGAACTACCCACAAACTACAGCTTAACTACAGTTGTATTACCCCCAAACTTCAGTTTAACTACCACCAAACTACTGTTGAACTTCACCTGAACTAGAGTTGTATTACCCCGAAACGACAGTTAAACTACACCTGAACTACACCTGAATTACCCCCAAACCCTAGTTGAACTACAGTTGGACTAAAGCAGCTGTCTGCCGTAAAGTTGGATGGATCCTTACTCTTCGATTATGAACGTTCCTGCACGCTGGATTCCCTCCAACTCCATGCCAGACGCAACAGATCACATGTTTCTGGAGCATGGAGGAGACTGTTCTTGAAGCTTTGGATGCTGAGATGGATTCTCCTGAGACTTTGCACTCTTTAACCAGGATCCTTTAGTGCGATCCTTTTGAGGACATTTTGGGAATAGTTTTGTCCACAAGACTGACCTTCAGAATCCCCTTTTGGAGAGGGAGCAGGACACATCCAGAGACCCAGAGGGTGGTCTCCAGCTCCAGTTCGGGAGGACCAAGGCTGGAGGTTGAGCTTCAGAATGGGGTGTAACATGTGCGTGGTGCAGAAGCCTGAGGAGCACTGTCGGGTCATGTTCCAGGTAAGAGAACCTTCAGTTTTCTGTTGCTATTTTCAGTTCCCACCAGCACAAATTCTCACAATATGTTTAGCCTCCAGCTTGTGTTCACACACAGTCCCTGTTCTGTTTCATTACATATTAATCACATCAGAAATCAAAATAAACACCACCATCATGATAATCACATGAATTAAAGTGGCCACAGCAGTCACGTTGATCACTGAGCTCAGTCATCAATGATCACAATACCCACAATTACGTCCATCCACCTACATCCATCCACCTACATCCATCCACAATCACGTTCATCTCAGCAATCACAAAAATCACAATCACCATGATCACAATACCCACAATCACGTTCATCTCAGCAATCACAAAAATCACAATCAGTAGTGTTAGGAGTCTTGTCCAAGACTGATCAAACCCCATTCTCCCACATGGTGTGATGGCTCACTGGTGGTGTTCTCTGTTGCACCACACCAACCACAACCACAATCACATTCATCACCGTGATCATAATACCTACAATCACATCCATCTCAGTAATCACAATCACATCCATCTCTGTGATCACAATTCATTCCTACAGTTTCCTTTTGTATGCAACTACTTTTACTAAAACCCCACCCACCAGAACCTGAACACTGCTTACGCTGCTTCAGATGGTGGAGAGGAGAGGGGGGTTGGAGGAGGATGGGATATTGATGGCCAGAGAGTTGCCAGGGTGACTTTTACAGCAGCAGTTCCACTGTGTGTGTGTGTGTGTGTCTGTGTGTGTGTGTGTGTGTGTGTGTGTGTGTGTGTGAGAGAGAGAGAGTGTGTGATTATCTAATTTAAGAATGAGGGGTCTGCCGCAGAGCCGCTGATGGGGCTAGATGTGAACAGAATAATAAAAGGCTTTACAGAATGAATTAAAGAATAAATGATAAACAACAGAACAGAAAGAGCGCGCGCACACACACACACACACACACACACACACACACACACTGCAGCAGGGGGTGGGGGGTGAATCGGGCAGAATATAGAGTAAGGAGGAGATAAAGCAGAGCAGAGAAGCAGGCAGATAAGGAGGATGGCTGAAAGGACACAGAGATGACTGTTATCCCCCCACCTGCCCCTCAGACAGTGGCCGTAATTGATTTCTGCGCTTCGGGGGGCAGGAGAAGAGAAGGTGGAGGTGAGGAATCCTGCAGAAACCGATATGGAAAAGTCCAACAAGGCAGCAGGAAGCAACATAAATGAGCCTCATCCATTCAGATCAGATCAGATGAGGTTTATCTGGAAGGTCAGAACTGCATATGATCAGGAGAGCAGCTCTCCTACAGAGCTTACCTGCTGCTTAACTCCTGTTATATTTCTCATAAAATCATGGAATTATGAATCAATACGGCTGTTATGATCCAGTTTCAGATGCCCCTGGAGATGTCTCAGGTGGTCACTCCAGGAACTAAGCTTGAGGCCAGAGCTGGGCTGCACAATATACATGCATCAACCATAACATTATGACCAAGCTCTTCTTACCATGCTTACCATCTTTCTCTGCATACTTTGTAAGCAGATGTTCTTCAATGATCAGGACCCCACAGGACCACCACAGAGCAGCTATTATGTGGGTGGTGTTTCATTCTCAGCACTGCAGTCACACTGACATGGTGGTGGTGTGTTAGTGTGTGTTGCTGGTACGAGTGGATCAGACGTGTGTCCTGTATGACATCAAAATAGGCCCAGATGTTCTGAGAACATAAAAGCAGAACCCATATCCAAGTAATTACTTGGTCTCACCCATTGAGGACATTCTACACCATGGTTAGACAGGGTGTGTGTAGACTGCAGGGGGTCAGAGTGAACAGTCTGCTTCATTATAAACAAACAGAATGTGTGATTTCTGCTGTCCTAATAAAGGACGTCCTGCTGAGCGGCGGCTGCTGCCTAATGCTGCGGGAATCTCTGAAGTGTGTGTTTGATGTGTGTGCAGAGTGCAGTGTGTACGGGTGTACGGGGTGTGTCCATTACTGTACCCAGATCCGGACCACCCTGTACACTCGCTGTATATTAATGAAGACCCCCCTTTCCCCCTTGCCTCTAGTTACGGAGAGTTAGTGTCTCGTATTGATCTGAGGCAAAACTATCCTTCGGGACAGGTAGACTCCTGATCATTCTTCTGGAGGTTGGACTGTTAATAAGTAATTGTCTTAGGAAAATAGAGGTGGGGATGAGGAGTGATGGGGCTCTGGACTCTCCATCACCTTGCAGCTCCACATTTTAAGCTCCACTCGTTTAAACTCAGGTTAAAGCAAGATAATGGCTGTCCAGTCTAGAGACAGTATATGGGTGTGAGACAATCTAGAGACAGTATACAGAGGTAAGACAGTCTTGAGACAGTATATGGAGGTGAGACAGTCTAGAGACATTATATGGAGGTGAGACAGTCTAGAGACAGCATACGGAGGTGAGACAGTCTAGACACAGTATATGGAGCTGAGACAGTCTAGAGACAGTATACGGAGGTGAGACAATCTAGAGACAGTATACGGAGGTGAGACAGTCTAGAGACAGTATACGGAGGTTAGACAGTCTAGAGACAGTATACGGAGGTGAGACAGTCTAGAGCCAGTATACGGAGGTTAGACAGTCTAGAGACAGTATACGGAGGTGAGACAGTCTAGAGCCAGTATACGGGGTGAGACAGTCTAGAGACAGTATACGGAGGTGAGACAGTCTAGAGACAGTATATGGACAATAAATGTTGTTTGTTATGTATCTATTTATTTTTAAGCCAACAAAGCGAACAGTAATGGAGTTTCAGGGACAACTGTCAAAAAATGGTCATATTTTGGCCCTGATCAGAATTTTTCTTAAGGCCCGCGGGGACGTCCAGTCTGGCTCCGACTGTAGCGTCACTGAGATCAGTGTTAAAGGTCTCGTAAAGACTTTTGTTCAGGTCCTCACTGCAACAAATACACACAAACTCCTCAGTGTTACCGAGAACAGAAAATGTCCTGTGAGCAGCGTCCTGTGAGCACTGATGAAGGACTAGAGGACGACCAACACAAACACAAAGTGTCTGATAGAGTGGACAGTGAGTGGACACAGGGTTTAAACACTCCAGCAGCACTGCTGTGTCTGATCCACTCGTACCAGCAACACACACTAACACACCACCACCATGTCAGTGTGACTGCAGTGCTGAGAACGACCCACCACCCACATCATATCTGCTCTGTGGTGGTCCTCAGAGGAGCTGATTGAGTGGACAGAGAGAGAAGAAATGAAGACATAATGTTATAGTTGATCAGTGTATATATATTTATATAGATGGACTAAAGACACATACATTCTCTCTCTCTCTCTCTCTCTCTCTCTCTCTCTCTCTCTCTCTCTCACACACACTGCTGTCTCTCTGTGCTGTCGATTGCGTCTCAGTGGGATGTTGTAACCATGGTAACTGGTCCCATTAACTGGGTGTAATGTGTTTCTCATACGTTTGAACACACCAGGTTAACACACTCTCTCTCTCTCTCTCTCTCTCTCTCTCTCTCTCTCTCTCGCACACACACACACACACACACACACACACACACACACACACACACACACACACACACACACACACTACCCGCCCCGTCTGCTGCCACACCCAGCTGTCTGGGTCTAACACATTCTTTCATCTCTCTCTCTCTTTCTCTTTCTCTCTCTCTCTGTGTCTCTGTCTGTCTGTCTCTCTCTCTCTGTGTCTCTGTCTCTCTCTCTCTCTCTCTGTCTCTGTCTCTGTCTCTCTCTCTCTCAAAGTAAGTAAATAATCAAATAAAGGTTATCAGTTTGCAGTTGCAGATTACAGGGATTTCCCAAAGCTCTAAACACACACACACACACACACACACACACACACACACACACACACACACACACACACACACACACACACACACACACAC
>CM067518.1:27984535-27989535 GCA_034509495.1 Acestrorhynchus altus
ACACACACACACACACACACACACACACACACACACACACACACACACACACACACACACACACACACACTCGGCTGAGAGTGTGGGTGGATGTAATTAATGAACCCCTACAGGTTTAACATGGAGGAATTACTCACTGAGTGTGTGTGTGTGTGTGTGTGTGTGTGTGTGTGTGTGTGTGTGTGTGTGTGTGTGTTTAGTGGACAGAATGGGTGACAGGTTGCTGAAATGTTGTTAATATGTTAGGGGGTGTTGGGGGGTGGGTGTTAACTGTTAATGTGAACATCTTTAGGTGCAGCAGGATGAGCTTTGGGTCACTACAGAGAATCATATGAGCTTCATCGGTCACACTTTACAGGGTCAGAAACAGGACAACAGGACCCGTCACACGAGAGAACCGCAGTATGAGCTGATGGAGATACAGACTCTACTGCAACCTACTCAAATACTGACACACACACTCACCCTAACGTGATGCTACCACCACCACACTTCCAGTTCTGCTGTGGTTCTCTTCGGTTCTGCGGCTGATCTTACTATGCTGATGGTGGAAGGTGGTCAGAGGAGGGTGTGCTTGAGGGGAAAAAGGGGTCATTACTATTCAACACACACACACACACACACACACACACACACACACCCACAGCTGCACAGGAGCATGTCAATTACTTGTATAAAGGTGTGTGTGTGTGTGTGTGTGTGTCAGCTGATTGTGTATTCTTCAGCGTTTCTCCATCAGGATGAGGCAACAGCCCGCAAGCCATGATCCCTTTGAGCACTCGGTGACCCGTCTATCAAACTTCACATGGTGGTGGTGTGTTAGTGTGTGTCGCTGGTACGAGTGGATCAGACACAGCAGTGCTGCTGGAGTGTTTAAACACTGTGTCCACTCACTGTCCACTCTATCAGACACTCCTACCGAGTGTCTCCACCTTGTAGATGTAAAGTCAGAGACAGAAGATCATCTGTTTCTGCACTTCTTTGTCTTCCTCTCTTTTCTAGCTCATGTTTTTTTCCGTTTCTTTTTCAGCCTCTTTGAACTCTCTGCTTTTATACAGAGTCGCCCCCCACTGGCTCTAATGTTAATATTCATCAGCGCCCCCAGCCGTCCCCACCCCTATCTGTCCTCTACATGTCTGCACTTCCATTCATCCTCCTCTCTTCATTCTTCCTTATCTTATCTGAGTTATCTGTTTACGTTTTATTGTCTATATATATATATATATACACACACACACACACACACACACACACACACACACACACACACACACACACACACACACACACACACACACACACACAGAGCATCCACAAAGTATTTGCAGCCTTATTCCAAATTGGACTCAATTCATGCCACCACCATGGTATTGTCTAGGTGATGAGCAGAGCCTGGTTCCCTCCAGACAGGACGTTTGGCCTTCAGTCCAAAGAGTTCAATCTTTTTCTTTCTCATGGTCTGACAGTCCTTTAGGTGTCTTTTGGAGACACCAGACAGGCTGTCATGTGCTTTTTACTGAGTGGGTTCTGTCAGGTCACTCTACCATACAAGCTGGATTGGTGGAGTGCTGCAGACATCCTTGTCCTTCTGGAAGGACCAATGTTGGAGCTCTGTCAGAATGACCATTGGATTCTTAGTCACATCCCTGACTAAGACCCTCCTATGAAGTACGACCAGCTCTATAAACAGCCCTGGTGGCTCCAAACTTCTTCCATTTATGGATGATGGACTGTGGACCTTCAACGCAGCAGATATGTCTCTGTATTATGTGAGTGGAGGTTCACTCTCAGCGCTGCACTATGAGTGGATCAGACACAGCAGTGTTGCTGGACTGTCCACTCTATTAGACACTCTATTGGTCATTTATTCCTTCATCAGTGCTTACAAATGATCACATTTTCATTTCTGCTTCTTTCTCTGTTTGTCTTCATGCTCTTCAAACCAGTTGTCCCTCTGGTCCTGTTCTAATAAAGTCCTCATCACTGCATCAGATCAATTCAGCCTATTTCAGTCATTTGCATTCAGTGTTGTGTAACTCTGCTGTAATGCAGTCCTGCTTGCTGTGCTGTGGGTTTAAAGGAGAAACAGGGAAGGACAAAAGTGAGACAATTAACCAGATTAGAACCTGGAAATGTTTATGTATTTCACCAAAAATAAATTAGAAAATGATAATACATAGAACAAATAGAAGTTCCAGAAGAACCTCCCCAAGAGCATGACGTAGAACCATGGAGAGGAAGTGAGATTCAACAGGAGAGGAAGAGACCACCATGAGATTCAAAACCAGACGTTCCAGTCTAAGGAAGAATCATAGAGAAGAACCAAAACTCAAAGGTAGAAGCTCTGTTAGAACCTGAGGAAGAAACCGACAATAGAAACCAAGACTCAACATAAGACGTTCTGCAAGAACACAAGAGACTGCCAAGAGACTCAAAAGGAGAAGCTCCAGTCTGAGAAAGAGACCAACAAGAGGGGCTGAGATTCAACAGAAGAAGCTCAGCAAGAGCAAGAGACCATCAATAGGAACCAAGACTCAAAAGATGAAGCTCTATCAGAGAATTAGGATGAGACTCTGAGAGGGACAAAGAGTCAAAAGGAGTCCCCTAAGAGGAAGAAGAATCACTAAGAATAGATGGAATTGCTTAACTACCTTTTTTTTATCCGTGTTAGGCACCAATACAGTCAGATAAATATTGAACTGAGACTGAAAATGGAAACATCTCAAAAGCATGAGGAGAAAGAGTTCCAGAAAGAGAAATGGAGACTCTCTGCAGCACGCTTTCCATTAAATATTTATTAAATAAAGGTCATAGCTAATGAAGTCCGGCTGTTTTCCCAGGAGGATCTCAGGGCAGGTTCCAGTACAGCCGCTCCTGTAGAAACTGCTTCAGCTGGAACTGTTAAATCTAATAAACTCATCTGTAGATCTCCGAGCAGGTCCGCTAAGCTGACAACACCCTTACAAAGGCTCTGCTACAATGGGCTCCTGTTCTGCTCTGAGCTGCAGGGGAAACACAATTACAGGAACTCTCAGACCTTCTCTGGACTCTGGGGTGTTTGGGGGTATTGCTGTGATCTGTCACTTTGACACTGCAGTCATTCATCTTCAACTCCGACAACTGCAATTCCCGCAACGTCCTGTCTACACTAAATAAAATAACCCTTTCTTCTGGGCTTTGTTATTAAACCTCTGTCATCTCTTCTCTTTTACCTTTCTATCCTGCTCTCTCTCTCTCTCCCTCTCTCTCTCTCTCTCTCTCTCTCTCTCTCTCTCTCAAGGCCCTGGGATAAGTGATTTTATCAAATTCTTATCAGATCCCTTGATCCCTGGTGATGCCACAGCCATCCGTCAGTAAATCAAACCTTCATGTGTCATTCCAATATCTCTTTCCAAAATCAAGGGTATTAGTCAGAAACTTGTCCTCCTTTGCAGCAGTAACAGCCTCTACTCTTGCAGGAAGTCTCTCCATTAGATGTTGGAACATTGCTGTGAGGAGGATTTTACTGTATTCAGTCCCATTAGAGTGAGAGTGAGACTGAGTTCAGATACGGTTGCTGGATGGTTAATTCTGACAGGGGTCTGTCAGTCAGTCAAGGACATCCACAGCAGAGTTAATCCAACAAGCAGTTTAGCCCCACCTATTCAGCCTACAGCAGTTTAGCCCCACCTATTCAGCCTACAGCAGTTTAGCCCCACCTATTCAGTCTACAGCAGTCTAACCCCACCTATTCAGTCTTCAGCAATTTAGCTCCACCCATTCAGCCTACAGCAATTAAGTCCCATTGAGTCAGCCTACAGCAACTTAGTCCCACCCATTCATTTTACAGGAGTTTAGCCCCACCCATTCAGCCTACAGCAGTTTACCCCCACCCAGCCAGCCTCCAGTATCTTGGTTGAAGTCCTAAAATTTGTATTTTCACCAAACTATTGCTTTAATTTCTTACTGTCTGACCTTAATGTCCAGTAATAAGTTGTTGCTTTCTGCCTGCAGGTGTGTTTACCTAAACAACTGTAATTCCTACAATACCTCTCTTTCTGCAGGTGAGCAGTAAGGATCTTTCCAGACTCTCTCAGGAACATGGCCTGGAGGCTCTTCGCTGTGGACGGGACCTCAGACGGGGTCCGAGGAGGAAAGGGGGCAATGTCCTTGGTGGTGGACTGTCACAAGTGGCCAACTGTGTGGACAACGGGACACAGACGGACATCAGCTTCCAGAACATGGTTATGGTGGGCAGAGGTTTTCAAAGCTGTGGGCCCCCACCCTCACCTTCTCCACCTCTACCACCTGTCCCAGAACCGTACCTGTTCAGCCAAATGTGAGTGTGTGTGTTACAGTGGGACACCTGTGCACCCATATGCCCTTATACACCCACTGTCCACTATTTATCATAACCCCCTTTACTATAGAAGAGCTACAGTCTGTACATATCCATAGTGAAGCTATAAGGTAGGGGTTTCTAATAAAGTGGCCAGTGAGTATTGGGTGGATTTGGTGGTGTTAAGTGCTAATTTCATGTTTGCTCATCTCTGCAGGTCTCCCGTAGATCACGTGTACTATGACCCCACTGACTACTTCGACATCAGTCAACATGAGGTGGATAGACAAGATGATCTAGAGTATGAGGTAGAACACTCTCCCTGTGTTTTCTCTGGGCCGGGTTTCTACCAGGGTTCTGGAGGATCTACAATTTTTTGACAACCTGGCTGCTTCTTTACATTATGGGGGGGCCAATAAGAATAAGAAGAGTGAAGGGGTGGGGCTTAATGAGAAGTGGGTGTGGCACAATCCAGTCTATCTACAGTAGGATACATGAACTTGGTGGACGACCTTGTGAGTCAGATTTTTATCCATGCCGTGTTCCTGCAGGAGGTGGAGCTGTACAAGTCTCGGGAGCAGGAGAAGCTGGGTCTGACTGTGTGTTACCGCACTGATGATGAGGAGGACCTGGGCATTTATGTGGGGGAGGTGAGAAGACACTCTTGGCCAACAGATTTGAC
>CM067518.1:27994535-28004582 GCA_034509495.1 Acestrorhynchus altus
ACCATAGTAGCATCCCTTCCCCCAGCATCTCCCAGAACGGAGTGGAAGGTGAAGATCCGTAGTGATGGTTCCCGCTACGTGGCCAAGCGGCCCGTCAGGGATCGCCTACTGAAAGCTCGTGCAATGAAGATCTGTGAGGAGCGTAGTGGAATGACCACAGATGATGATGCGGTCAGCGAGATGAAGATGGGCCGATACTGGAGCAAGGAGGAGCGCAAACAGCAACTGCTGAGAGCTCGAGAGCACCGCCGACGCAGGGAGTTCATGCTGCAGTGCCGTCTAGACTTTCTGCGAGAAAGGGAAAAGGAGCAGGACTCTAGCAGCCAGGGCCAGGCATCGATCCTGGAGCTCAGCCAAAGGAAAAGTATGAAGAAGCGCAGCCGACGCATCCTAGACAACTGGTTTACCATCCAGGAACTTCTGGCACACGGGACTCGCTCAGCAGATGGGAAGAAAGTATACAATCCCTTGCTGTCCGTAACCACAGTGTGAATGAGAGGGTTTTTTTGTCCGTTACTTTGTGGAAACTTTCCTTTTCTATTATCCTTTTCTTCAATCTATTCTGGTCACTTTTGCAATACCATATTAATAGAAAGCTGTTGCCGGACAAAACGAGTGAAGGGGGACCTACACCATTCAAACAAACAAAATTACCCCAGAACAAAATATGCTCGGCTGCATTTTGCATTTTTTGCTGCAAAAAAAAAAACAAACAAAATACAAAAATGATGGAGCATCTGCAAAACCCCTACCTTTGAAATAAACCAAAGCCACACATTTTCTAACATTGCAGCAATGTTCTCATTCAGGTGTTTAAGACACCTGGCTTTCAGACGTTCAATCTGCTTTTATCAGTTTGGAAAAGGAAAATCAGCCCTTCACACCAGGGGGGACGTTTTGATGAACATGAAGCTGAGTGTTGATCAGTGGGCCTTATTCACCAGCTGTTCTTCAAAAGTCACTTCTTATACGGTTTTCGCGACGAGTCGGATATTCATCGGTGTTTTCTTATTTGGGGTTTGATCAATTTACAAGGACAAGCGATCCATCGTAAGAGCACAGCTGAGAACAATTCTGTGGTTTTAAACCACATCATGAATCTGAAGCAGACTTAATGGTAGGACTTCCTAGGATGTAAGTAGGCACCCCAGGTCCTGGACTGCCAGGTTCCTGCTGATTTCCCTGTGAGTTGAATCAAATGTGCTTGAGCAGGACAGGTCCAGGGTAGTCTACCCATATCCTAGGGAGATCTTGGGGAATGAGGCCTAATACACTCAAAAGCATTGCATGCAGCTGCTGGACGAATACCTTAAGTGACCTCAAAGATCAAACTGTACCCTGAAAAAGTACCGAAGAGTGCAGAAGAGATCACCTTTATGAGCCTCTTGCTGCTGGTGTCAGAAAGAAGAGAACAGACTTTTACCTTCGATGGAACTTACAAGCCAAGGTGCTCTGAAACACATGCTGCTGTTTTTCATCGATGCCTGCATTTGTAATGGAAGTTTGATTGAAACCAGAAAAACAGAACTTACGATGTGAGCTTCCGAATCCAAACCCAGCAGAAGCTACACAAACATCCTGTGAATGTAACTGAATGTAGATTTGAAAATGAACTGCTTTGTTTACAAAAACTATATCAAAATATTTCCGTGTGTACATTTCTGCACTTACACCAATCAGCCATAACTTTATGATTCCCTACTGCATACACCTTTTAATGATCTCACACAGGAGCTCTTTGTGGTTCTATAATTCAGACTGTAGTTCATCTGTTTCTCTGCAGACTTTATTCTCCTCCTTTCACCCTGATCTTCAATGATCAGGACCACACAGGACCACCACAGGACCACTCCAATCATGCTCCTGTATGATCGGAGGAGGTGATAGAATGGACAGTGAGTGTAGAAACAAGGAGGTGGTCATAATGTTTTGGCTGAATGGTGTATAGCTGAGAGGGTAACCTCCAGGAAGCGGAGCTCAGTTTAAAAACATCCACTTCATTAGAAACCCTCATAATCCTCACATTCTAATAAAGTGTCCAGTGATGGAGCACAAGTCGGTGTTTCTAATAAAGTGGCCAGTGATGGAGCACAAGGTGGTGTTTCTAATAAAGTGGCCAGTGAGTGGAAGCACAAGGTGGTGTTTCTAATAAAGTGGCCAGCGATGGAGCACAAGGTTGTATGAGAACAGTGTCTAATCAAACACACCTGAACAGACTGTAGACAATGAACAAGAAAAGACTCCCAAAGATTCCCAAAAGTTAGGCAGGAATCTCATTCCCAGTTCTCCCACCATCCAGAACTCTGTCTCACTCAGTGCATCCAGTGCTGGGATGACGAAGGCTTGCAGTCTTCCTCAGGGACACCTCAAGCTTCACCACATCATCAAACTGCCAATAATCTGTGGATCTGAACACGCTTGGAGGAGAACGCTCAGTGATGGTAAGACAGCGAGGACAGTTGTACCTTTTACTCTCTGGGACTCCTGGACACTGACATATGGCTGTGGCATCACCAGGGATCGAACCTCTGACCTCCTGATGATGGAGCCCAATGCTTAGATGGCTGCATCAGGAGTTTCAGCATGAAATGTACTAATTCAAACAAAACCTTGCACTGGGTAAACTGGGAACGGGAGGAATATCTGAATGCCAAGTACAGCAGAACAGCTGCCAGAGGACAGATTGAAGCACATAAATCAGCTGATAACGAAGCCAAAAACATTTTCTGAAATTTGATTCAGTATTGTTACGATACAGTTTTCAGGACGGAGTTTTTAAGTGTTCAGTGATTTTCCTGGAATGCTCGGAGAGTCTGGAGCGTTTTATCAGAACTCTATAAAGTTGCATGTGTATGTCACCTGACTGAATCTGTCAATGTGTCTTCTGTCATGCTCTGCGATCATTATCACTAGTGTAGAAACTGAGTGTGAGTTTGTATGTAAACGGGTATTGCTGACGTTTTTAAATAAACCTTTTTCCGACATTTTTCCGTGATGTCATTTAGAGGTTCTTCTGCTGCAGCTCCAACCGGATGTTAAGGACGAGTAAATGTGGATGATTCTGCAACCGTTCCAGGTCAGCGTGGTTTCAAGAGAACAGAGTCCCTGATCTTCAGTGGTCAGGACCCCACAGAGCAGCTATTATGTGGGTGGCGGGCCATTTGCGGGAAAAGAGCGCCCCTAGTGGACAAGAGGACAGGCTGAAATGTAAGCAGGTCTCTGAACATAGTAGAACGTGAAGTATGTAGAATAATGTGAAACATCCAGATGTGTGCATATATACACTGACGAAAGAGGAGGTTCTATAGCTATATATATATATATACACTTAAAAATGAGGGTTCTTTATAGAAAATGGTTCTACATTGGACCACACTCAATAAACCAAAAATGCTATAGAGGGTTTTATATAGAACCTTCGTGAAAATGGTTGCATATAGTACCAAAAAGTGTTCTGCTGTTACAAGTTTGCCATCTTATCAATAGTAGAACCCTTTTTGGTTCCATATATTTTAATCTTGTGCATTTTTTAATAGAGAAAAATAAACAACAATAAACAACAACTAACCCTTCTGGATACCATCTCTTCATTTATTAGATGTACAATTATGAAAAATAATAATAATCATAAAAAAAGACTGGAAGCCCAAGATTATGTACAATCGCTCGTTACGAGGCCATAGTGAGTCTCTCGGACACGTCCCCCCTTACAGCTGATATGTTGAGCTTTAAAAACAAAATCATGACTGAAAACAGAATAAACATTACAGACATTTACAGTTATATCATAGATCTATAAAAGCAGAATCATTCAAGTATCAAAATACACTTGGCCCAAGATCACTGTACATCTGTTATTGATCATCTTACCAAAAACGTTTACTCGCAAACATCCGCAACAAACGTGCAAACACTGCTGCATCTGTCTGCGTTCAGCACTGTACCAGGGTCAGAGTACCCATTTAGAACACGGCCAAGAACACAAACACGGAAAATATCTCGATCGTAAATCTACGATTAAATGCTTAAAGTACCAGACGGCGTCCCCGTCGCCTAAACGACTGCCAGCGGGACTTCTCAACAAAACAGTTTAACATCGTTTAGATTTATATTATTATTATTATTGTTGTTGAAAATGTCCTGTATCCATAATGCATTAAGACTGACCAGGTTTAATGTCCAGCTCTGAGGACAGACTCCAAGAACTGGTTCTGGGGACCGACTTTACGGACCAGCTCTGAGGTCCAGATCCGATGACCAACATATATAATCTCTATAATGCCTGATGAGAGTCTGTATATCTACAGTTATAAAACATTATATAAAGCAAGAGTTTATAACTTCATTAAGTTCACTATAATACACTCATCATTATAAAAATAGTTGCACTAAGGAAAACCACCTGGAACGAAACTGGGTGAGCAGGTCTGACACGTGAATGAATCGGGTTTCCATTCTGACTTGTGCATTTGTGTTGGTAGCATCGTTTGTAATGTAAGTATTCCTCGAAGAAGTGCTTGAAGGGAATTTTAGGTGGAATAGTTTGAGAGGGGTCGCATTGTAAGGCTCTGGGAAGCGGGACGGTCTTACCAACGTACGATATTACCAGAGTGCGTTGTTGCCGCCAATGGATAGAAGACGACACACACCAGTGACATGAAGGATCTGGGAGACCTAAACAAGGGAGAACTGATGGATTGTCCAATATGCATGGAATGACCCCGACGGCAACCATAGTGGACATCGTAGATAGATACAGTTACTATCTAAGTGTTTTTGGTGACGAGTGTATATTTTAAAACATACAGCAGCACTGTAACAGGTCTGGTCACAGGTACGACGTTGCGTTTTATCAAAGCTCATCACTTGCTCTTGTTTTACTGAATAACTCTGTTCATACAGGCTTTATACAGCATTATGTCAGATATATAACCCAGTATAGCTGCAGTTATAACGCATTATGAACACAGGACTCACTACGATTATTCTACTGTCTGATTTTTTTGTTTCAGCCGACGCTGCCAAACGTAAAACTGCCACCAGTTAAGATTTTAGTGCTTTTTCAAAGTCATTAGTGATTAAGATCATTAGTATCATAGATCTGGAAGAACGCAAGTCAGAGTTCGTTCAGAAGTGTTGACATTGGACCGACTGTCCGAGAGGAGCAGCAGCCCAAACGTACCGCTTTCACACACTGTGAGAACCAGTTAAAAGGATTGTCTCAAAGGTCTAGATCTAAGGACCAACTCAAAGGACCGGCCCTGAGGTCTGGATCTGAGGACCGGCTCAAAGGACCAGATCTGAAGACTAGCTCCAAGATCTAGACCTAAGGACCAGCTCTAAGGTCCAAATCTGAGGACTGACAATGAGGACCGGCTCTGAGTACCAACTCCCAGGTCCAGATCAGAGGTGCAGGTCCGAGGACTGACTCTGAGGACCAGTACTAAGGTCCAGATCTGAGGACCATATGTAAGGACCGACTCTAAGGTCCAGATCTGAGGACTGACGATTAAACCTAATGAGTTCGTCTGACTGAAGCATAGTCTGAAGAACAGAACCAGTCCAGAACTGAAGCTCAGACATGGGATGAGGTCAGACAAACAAAAATAGAACAAAACAGCAAAACAAATGACTGATGGAACTGGCCTGTAGATGTTTCCTGACCCACTGGGAACAGGAGAATATTCTGGAACTGTTAAATTCACATTAAGCGTGTGTGTGAGGACAGTGCTGCTGCTCTCCAGTGTAGGAAACTGAGACGTGTCCGTTCTAGCATCAGAGGAGTGTATCAGCAGTGTGTGTGTGTTGGGGTGACATGCTGATCCACATTAACACTGTTACTGGACCTGCAGTGTTGGATGGAGTCCGGTGGAGGGTCTGAATGTGTGTGTGACTGAGTGTACTGATGTACACACACCAAGACTGGTGGTCATTTATGTGAGTCCTAGCAGTCCTGAGGTGTTTGTTGGTCAGCTGAAGGAGGAGACAAACACACGGGTTAGAACAAACAAAAACACGACCGAACACAAACAGCCAGCAGACGGAACAGAACCAGAACCAGAACAGAAAAGGTTAATCTGTGGGAGAAAGTCTCCTGACTGCCTGTCTCACATCTGCCTCGTTGTATCCAGAGTCTCGTTCCAATCGTGCAATGTAAAATGGACCACACGTTTATACTAATTGTCAACAGTTGCACCCAGATGGAAGTGTAGGATTGAAGTTCTGTTGGGAAGGAAGATAAAGGCGACCAAGACCAATAAATGAGGTGTAGAGGTTCCTAATGGTGTCCTGTGATGATCCATCTCATGCAGCTGGAATGTTCTCCCTCAGTTCTGCAGATGGTGTGGTAGGGGTGGAGTGTTGATAGAGCGTCCAATAGCGTCCACACATTTTCAATCAGGGACAGGTCTGGAGATGAGACCGACCACGGCGTAGTATCTGTGTCTTCAAGACGAGATCTTGAGATGGCAGCAGTGTGTGGACGAGTGTCGTCCTGTTGGAATAGAGCACCGGAGTGTGTTCAGAAAAGGTAGAACCAATGGTTGCAGAACCTCACTGACGTAACGTTGGGCTCCTGTAATGAAGTGTCTGTAATGAAGATCAAAGGTGTTCTTGCATCGTACGAAACAGCACCCACACCATCACACCAGACCTTCTGGACGTGTGACTCATTAAAACAAACCGTTGATCTTGGTGTTGACCACGACGCCACCACGACCCCACTGCATTAGTGTATTATATGGATAATTCCGTCTGGGTGCAACTCTTTCTCACTTAGATGTATTTATTAGTTGAAGTTACGTGGTAACTCTTTTACGGTAGGCTCAGTGCTTACATTTCACAGTACTTTAAAAGTAGGCGTGGTCATAATTTTAGTCCTGAAATGAGTGTCAGTCGGGAGCTTTTCTCTGAGGTCGACCTCCAGCAGATGGAAAAGTGTAAAAGAGAAAAATCAGCAGTAAAAGTCGGACTGAAAGTTAGTGACGGAAATAAAAATGAACGATGTGCATAAAAAGCCTATAATCGGATCCACATCACCCTGAATCAGACTGAATCCAACAGATTCCTGGACGTGGAACGGGATGCGTCAGCATTCCGCGCTTGTTCTGAAAGCCACATGTCGTCCTCGCAGGGACCACTCAAACAGGCTCAGCGACGTCTCCCAACCCAGAAAATAAACGACGGCTAAACGAATGTCCGTCTGAGAAAGCAGATTGAGCTCACGCTCTACGACAGTATGGAAGCGCAGGATTTAGCCAGCGCTACAGTTACCCTGCAGCATCGTGCAATTTCTCTCCAATGCTTTAAGTCATAGTTCAGCAGGAAGCCCCTCCCACAACAGATCGGTCAATCAGCAAAAGACGTTTAGTGCTTATTTCGATTTATCACTGGAGCCATGAGGCTAATAGCTAATGGAATCTTATATCCACCAATTAGCACTAAAACTACAAGGCTAATGTGGCTAAACTGCAATGGCAGGCCAGTCCTTAAACTTTCTGTTCCACCTTAAATGCTGCAGAAGTTGCCTTCTTAGCACTGTAGCTCCAGTGCTAATTGGTGGGGTAAATACTTCCATTAGCTTGTACCTACATTAAAGACACACCAGTAACTACATAACTAACATGTAATGGAAGCTTATGTCCACCAATTAGCACTGGGGCTACAAAGCTAACATGCTAATAAGTAATGGAAGAGTATGTCCATCAATTAGCACTGGGGCTACAAAGCTAACGTGCTAATAAGTAACGGAAGCCCATATGATATTTAAAGTTGTAGCTCCAAAGCTAATTGGTGGGCATAAGCTTCCATTAATTGCAAGCTACATTAAAGAAGCACCAAAAGTGTCCTGGCTGATCACCTATGTTTGGGACGAGGAAAAGTGGGAAAACTGGACTTTTGGTCAAACTTTCGCTTTAAAGCCAGACAGTCCGAATCTCTGTAAATAAGGCTCTTCCTGGTCTTCTGTTAATCACAGTGCTCAGATCCACCTGGACTGCAGGAACTTCCCCAGACCACCACAATCTAAACGTGTGCTCCACGGTGGAGAAACAGTCTGGTAGATGTGCATAACGACGAGCAGATCAGTGGTGATGGTCTCTGGAGTCCGTGCTGATTAAAACCATAAGAACAGTAAAAATCCAGACATCCCTGTGGAATTCGTGGCTCCGGGATCTTTAGTTTGCCGTTTTATTGACGGAGGTTTCCTTTCGGAAAGTCTCGTACAGCGCCTCACTGTGGTCGACGCCTGCTACAGACAGGAGGAGCACCAGAGAAGGAAGAGAGAAAGATTGCATCACGATCAGGTTGATCAGGTTGTTGTAAATCGAGGATGGAGGGACGGTGGAAGAGGGAAAGCTCCAATGAAGCGTGAAGAGGAGGAGGAGGAGAAGGAGGAGGAGGTGCTTTCTGGGTTTCAGTCGAATGGGTAGTGGGTGGAGGTGTAGGAAGCAAACTGGTGGGGATGTGAAGGGGCAGGTGTGCTCCAGGTGTGGGCAGGTTAAGGGCAGTTAGACCTACATCAGTGTTTTCCAACTCCAGCACTGTAGCTCACCTGCACTGGGGTGCGTTTCCTGCAGTGGATTATATTCTCCTTAAATGAGCATAAACGTAGTAATGGGTGTTGCGTAACCATGGCAACGAGTGTAGCATAATCGTGGAAATGGGCTCAGAGCAACCATGGCAACAGGTGTAACCAAACCATGGAAATGGATGTAGCACAACTATGGCAATGGGTGTAGCACATCCATATTATTGGGTGTAGCACCACCACGGCAATGGGTGTAGCCTAACCACAGCAATGGATGTAGGCCAAAAATGGAAATGGCTGTAGCAGATACATGGCGATGGAAGTAGAGTAACCATGGCAATGTAAGCAACCCGGACAAAAAATGACATCACATGTTTAAGGTGGAAGTAACTTCAGGCTCCTGCAGATGGTATGAGGATGACTGGAATATGAATACCAGCGGGGTGTGCAATAGGACTTTCACGTTTCAATGCTTGAGCATGAAAACCACGTCACTTCCAGGCAAGAATTTGTGTAGAAGTCAAGGCGGGTCCTTCACAACCGATTTCTGAAAGAACACTCGATCTATGGATTCTGTTGCACACCCTGCAGGTATTAATAGCCTGTCCACGCTCGTGCAACACCATCTGTAGGAGCCTGAATTTGCAACCACTTTTGAAAGGGGATGGATTTTTGTCCTGGGAGCTTATGTGGGGTCCCCAAAGCAATAGGGGAGACAGTCCCTGGAAACTGAGGAAGCGTCAAGATGCAAATCGGTGTAGCGCTGGCAGTGGGTGTAGGTGGGCACTTCGGGTCCAGCAACTCAAAATTCAGCCCAGTATTTTGTTCTGACTGCCTGGACGACGATTGTCAGGTCCGTTTGCGTCAATCCATTTAAATTCTATGACGAGGAATCGGATTATTGGGGACGCATCACCTCCGTCCAAGCTAAAACCAAAAACCAGGTCCAAAGAGTAAAAATTTGATTTGCTGGACCTCAAATGCCCACCCCTGTGTGTATCCACTGCTGCATATCTCAGTGGTCTAGTTGAGCTTTAAGTGCATCAGTCCACTTTTCTATTTTCTATTTCTATGGTGACTATAGATGGTGGAAATGGGTGTCGTAACCATGGAAACAGGAATGGACTCGTTGCAGGAAATGCAGGTAAAACACACCTGTGCAGGTGGAACTACAGCAGCTCGTTTCAGTGCTCTTTCAGTTCTCTTCCTTTGGCTTCAGACTGATGAGAGTCTCACACACACACACACACACACACACACACACACACACACACACACACACACACACACNCACACACACACACACACACACACACACACACACACACACACACACACGGCAGCACAGTGTGTTCAAGCTCTGAAATGCAGGGGAACTGCAGCCTCAGACAGAGAGAGAGAGAGAAATTGAGGAAAAGTCAAAGCAGTGGGCGAGTGAGCAAGCGACCCAGCGAGAGAGAGAGAGAGAGAGAGAGAGAGAGAGAGAGAGAGAGAGAGAGAGAGAGAGAGAGAGAGAGAGC
>CM067518.1:28004647-28022147 GCA_034509495.1 Acestrorhynchus altus
AGAGAGAGAGAGAGAGAGAGAGAGAGAGAGAGAGAGAGAGAGAGAGAGAGAGGGAATTGTGCAGTCGGGAATTCTCTGAGCAGAAGGAAGCGGGTCCAGTTGAGGAAGCAGGAGAACGGTTCCGGTCACAGTCAGGAGAGTGAAGGCACTCAGGAATCACAGGGACGGGGGAGATAGTGTGTGTGTGTGTGTGTGTGTGTGTGTGTGCGTGCGTGAGTGAGTGTGTGTTTTGGTTCAAAAGATGGTGGTCTCGTACTTAGTGCTGACGGTGCGTTTGGGGTCTTTGGGGTCCAGCACCCAGGAGGTGCCGCTCTGAGACGGAGCTTCATCCACATGCATGGGGTCCACCTATAATCACACAGACACACACACACACACACACACACACACACACACACACACACACACACACACACACACACACAGACACAGAGTTACACAACTACAGTGTGATCAGACAAGCTGCTTGAACTCTAAATCACATCCAATAAACGATCAATGAGAAATACTGTTCAAAACTCTCACATTTATACATTATAAACGTCACACCTGAACCTTCTTTAACCATCTCTTATCAAAACTCCAAACTGTACACTTTATATAATCATTCCAAACCTTCCCAAGACAATTCCAAGGTTTAAATCCGTGATTCCAGACCCTTCAACGGTGCTGATGGTTTATTGTGGGTTGTGGAGGGTCATGAACACTAAAATAACAGCTCTAATATTACAACCTGTAGAACCTCCTGTAGCCAGCAGGGGGAGCTACACTCACACAGACACACCGATCTGATCAGAACTGAAGATCAAAGCAGAGACAGAAGGGGGAGGGGCATCGATGGGAAAACAGAGGTGGGTATTTCAGGTCCAGGCGAACGGTCAGAACTTTTGAATTGCTGGACCTGAAACTCTCACGTCTACCTGAACAACAGTGTGTGTGTGTGTGTGTGTGTGTGTGTGTGTGTGTGTGTGTGTGTGTGTGTGAGACCTGGTGTGTAGGACAGCGGCAGAGTGGAGAAGGGACAGGACGATGGACAGGACAGGAGTTACAGTTACACCAACTACTATCACAATCCTGAGAGAGACACATAGAGAAAGGAGAGAGAGAGCGAGAGACAGAGAGAGAGAGAGAGACAGACAGAGAGAGAGACAGAGAGAGAGAGAGAGAGAGAGAGAGAGAGAGAGAGAGAGATAAAGACACACAAATAGCGAGAGACACAAAAAGACAAAGTGAGAAAAAGAGAGTGAGAGAAACACTGTAAATACAGATACACAGACAGGATGTAGTCTGTAGTCTAGAACTTAAAGGTCTATATCTGTACCCTTTCCGTCCCACTCGCTTGGGACAGATACGGGGACTTTCTGTAAATTCCCAATTACCCAACCAATCACTCCACCGTGTTATGACTCTCCCTGTATCACATCCGACACTCGCAACACTACACATGACTCCACCGCATCGTCACCAGCTCCAGTCTTTAAGGTTCTCCTTCTGTTCAGAACTTAAACCCATAGAACCGACATCCCTCTTCTGATTATTAATCAGCCGTGACTGGTGTTGGTGGGTCAGTTTGGACCCTGTTGGGATGACGGGTGTACTCACTCCTGATTTGCGTACACTCCCGCGTGGTTTCGGGACTGGTCTGCTGCTCTTGGTATCGATGACCTCTGAACTTGCAGAGCTCTGCTGCTGTTTGTTCCTCTGGGCCTGCAGAGCGAGCTGATAGGCCACCTCAAACGCCTGTCCCAGCGTCAGGATGATCTCATAGGTCAGATTCTGAAATGAGGGAGGGGCCAGGTCAAATGAGAGACTGTAGCTCCTCCTGCTCAGTGTATATCACAATACCTACATGGAGTGTTTTGAACGTTGTTATGTGTATGAATCTCACCACGTCCACAGTGCTGAACACATGGCAGTAGTGATGGCTAGTCTGTAGGTCTTTAGTGATGTAAGCGAAAGTGCACAGATCCTCCGGGTCCTGAGCTGCACATGAAATATTCCTGATCTCATGCTCTGCAATGATGTTCTACACACACACACACACACACACACACACACACACACACACACACACACACACACACACACACACACACACACACACACACAGTTACAGATCAAGTCGGTCCAGGATTTGGATACACTGTAAACGAGTAGAAGTACGTTGTTGCTGGTATTTGTACCTTATTGGCAGCATCGATGAACTTAACCCCTTTATAGGTGATGGAGAGAACGATGGTGGGAACTTTCCTCATCTGCTCTGTAGACCTCTGAGTGAGAGAGAGACACACACACAGATAGAGAGAGACAGAGAGTGAGTGAGAGACAGAGAGACACAAAGAGAGAGACAGTGAGTGAGAGAGACAGAGACACACAAAGAGAAAAAGACAGAGAGAGAGAGAGATAGAGTGAGTGAGGTAGAGAGAGACAGAGTGAGTGAGAGAGAGACACACACACACACAAAGACAGAGACACAGTGAGTGAGACACAGAGAGAGAGACAGAGTGAGAGAGACACAGAGAGAGAGACACACACAGAGAGAGAGAGACAGAGAGTGAGTGAGAGAGACAGAGAGAGAGAAAGAGACACAAAGAGAGAGAGACAGAGTGAGTAAGAGAGACAGAGACACACACACAGAGAAAGACAGAGACACAGAGAGAGAGAGAGAGAGGCAGAGTGAGTGAGATAGAGTGAGAGAGACAGAGAGACAGAGTGAGTGAAAGAGAGAAAGAGAGACTGAATGATCAGCTGTTTTGATCCATATCTGTATTTAATATAAAGGTAATAGAACATTAATTAAGTAATAATATGTTATGATGATAAATTAGGCCTGATGATGATGAAACAGAGGGGATGTTCTCTCTGTGATGGGCAGCGACCTTTCAAACGACGACTCTAACTGACCGCAGCAGAAAAGCCTACAGCTGGAGCGTCAGTGAAGACACACTTACCCTCATCTTAGCACAGGCGTCCTGTGTCGACTCCGTTCCCCTCAGTTCCTTAATTAGCATAGAACCCAGATACTGCAGAGAGAGACAGAGACAGAGAGAGAGAGACAGAAACAGAGAGAGACAGAGACAGAGAGAGACAGAGACAGAGAGAGAGTAAGTAATGACTCAGTGACTGTTAGAACTGTAATGGCTCGGTGATTCTGTATCGACTCTGTTTTGACTCGGTGATTCTGTATCGACTCTGTATTGACTCTGTGTTGACTCGGTATTGACTCGGTGTTGACTCTGTGTTGACTCGGTGTTGACTCGGTGTTGACTCGGTGTTGACTCTGTGACTGTATTGACTCTGTATTGATTCTGTATTGACTCGGTGACTCTGTATTGACTCAGTGATTCTGTATTGACTCGGTGATTCTGTATTGACTCGGTGACTCTGTATTGACTCTGTATTGACCTGGTGACTCTGTATTGACTCTGTATTGATTCGGTATTGACTCTGTGTTGACTCGGTGTTGACTCGGTGACTCTGTATTGACTCGGTGACTCTGTATTGACTCTGTATTGACTCGGTGATTCTGTATTGACTCTGTGACTCTGTATTGACCTGGTGACTCTGTATTGGCTCGTGATTCTGTATTGATTCTGTATTGACTCTGTGACTCTGTATTGACTCGGTGACTCTGTATTGACTCTGTATTGACTCGGTGACTCTGTATTGACTCACGTTGGCCTCATAACCGCAGGACTCGAAGATGAGTTTCTCAGGCTGGTGGTGCCATTCCTGTACGGGGGCATAGGGGGCTGCCAAGCTTGGGGGACGTAAGGTCAACCGTGACTCTGGAGGACGTTCTTCATACTTTTCCTGAAGAGAGGAAGATGAGAGTGTGTGTGACTCAACACCTGTTTCCATTTTTAAAAAATCCCCCTTAAACAGAGCAGCAGCTACATTTACTTTCATTCATTTAAGGTGGAATGGAAGAGTTAACGTTTATTAAGCTGCGTTAGGACTGATTTATCAACACTGCCAACAGTGGAGTCTGAACTGTACCTGTGATCTGGATTTGATTGACAGGTCATACTCTGAGTCTCCGCCCTTTCTCCGCCCAGAATCCCCTGAAGGAAGCAGAGGGTCCATGGAGCGGTGTGTGTAGAGATCAGAGTGACTGAGGGGGGAGGATGACTGGGACATCAGTTCTGGGCACTGACAGACACACACACACACACACACACACACACACACACACACACACACACACACACACACACACAGTAAGTTATGTTCTCTAAAGAACCATCAACTGAAACCTTCTATCAGAAGCTGTTTTCTCACTCTGATCTGCGAGAGACGCGGTGGTTTGACTGGTGGTTCCTCGTAGGGTCGTTCTGCTAATGATGCAATAATCCTCTTCCTGTGGCCCAGCAGAGTTATCTTCAACACCTAACAGAGACACACACACACACACACACACACACACACACACACACACACACACACACACACAAATATCCATGATTCTACATTTCTCCTGTATCTGTAGAGTACTAAATCAAGAATGTTAAATGGGTGGGGCTAAACTGCTGTAGGGTGTGTTCCCTCACATTGACGATCTCCAGCTCCCACAGGTTCTTCACACACTCCAGTGTTCGGTAGCCACTGGTGAGGAAGTTGTGCAGATACTCCGTCAGTCCCAGAGAGTCCAGCCAGGAGGAGAGAGACGTACTGCCATCACAGCCCAGAGCCTTCACCTACACACACACACACACACACACACACACACACACACACACACACACACACACACACACACACACACACACTTATGTGTAGTCACTCCATTAGAAACAATTTAGGTCATAAGTCAGAAGTTCAGACTCGATCCTGCTGGGAAAAGTAAACGTTCATATTGTAAAAGCATTAATTAAATTTAAATAATTATGCAAATTAAACAATCATCACCCATCAGTTCCAACCTCACTGACTTTAAATAACCATTTAACACAGTGTTCCATCTCAACTCCAGACTAACATTCCGCAGGGAGGGTGTGTGTGTGTGTGTGTGTGTGTGTGTGTGTGTGTGTGTGTGTGTACTGCACCTTTGGTAGAGTCCGGGCTGCACTGAGTAGTTTTCTCCTGTGAGACGCATCTGTGATACCAATCTCCCTCAGATCCTGCTCCTCCATCACATTACTGCCCTACACACACACACACACACACACACACACACACACACACACACACACACACACACACACAATCATCATCATCATAATCAGTTATAAATACAAACCCTCGCAATGTATTATTAGATCTGTCTCAATATCACAGAATGGGTGGGGCTAAAATGCTGTAGGCCGAATGGGTGGGGCTAAACTGCTGTAGGCTGAATGGGTGGGGCTAAACTGCTGTAGAATGAACGGGTGGGGCTAAACTGCTGTAGAATGAACGGGTGGGGCTAAACTGCTGTAGACTGAACGGGTGGGGCTAAACTGCTGTAGACTGAACGGGTGGGGCTAAACTGCTGTAGGTTGAATGGGTGGGGCTAAACTGCTGTAGGTTGAATGGGTGGGGCTACACATCAGTTATTACACAGTTAATAACTGTGTAAAGCCATATATATTTATGATTCGTACTCAGTGCATAAAATAGCACATATCCTTTAGAAGCACAGGGGGCGCTCTACAGTAACGTCTAAATTATCCACAGGGTAATGAATTTGTTTTCAGAAATGTGAACCATTTGTACCTGTGGGATCAATAAGCACCAACCTCATTTACTCACACACACACACACACACACACACACACACACACACACACACACACACACACACACACACACAGGTATTACTGTATTGATCAAGCAATCACAGAGAGAGAGAGAGAGAGAGAGAGAGAGAGAGAGAGAGAGAGAGAGAGAGAGAGATCAGTACAAACTGCTGTAAACAAGAGCAGTAAGGTAGAGTAATGAACTTTGTCTCTGTCAGGACAACCCCCCCCCCCATGCTGTTATCCAAACCACCACCTCCAGACCCCCCAAACACACACACTGCTGCATTGAAGCAATTTCAAATGCCCAGTAAGTGGACGCCCAAGGGTGTTCCTAATAAAGTGTCCTGTGAGAAGAAGTATGAATTAGTGGAGAACCCAGAGCCTCTGTCTGGACGGACGGATGAAGTCATTTACCGAGCATGCCCAGATGGTGTCTAATAAATCAAGGAAAGTACAGAGGGCACAGAGCCAACCAGCTAGCACTGACCTTCACACGTCCATCCACACAACCCAGAACAGAGTAGAACCAGAACTACTGAAGTGCAAGTTAGTTCTCATTCTATTTTTCTGTTCCACCTAAATCAGAATGTATCTACATCATTTAAGGTGGACTGGAGAGTAGGAATCAGGGGTTGATGAACTTCAGCTATGTTGAGATGAGTTATAATAGTCCAGGCAGTGTGCGTTACACTAACTGGTGAGGGACACGCCTCCAGTATGTTAACTCCAGTAGGTCCAGTACAGGTAACGGTGCTGTTGCTGCTTATAAAGTTTTGGCATGTACACAAGGTCATACAAACTGAAGCTTTTGGCCTCCCCAGCCATACCAAGAGGGTGGGGCGGGCTCAGCGTGAGCCAGGGAGCATCGAGTAACACAGTCAGACCTCCGGGCCAGCTGATGCTTGGCCCCATTTATCACCCACATACACTCTCGAAAAAACACACAGCACAGCTCTCACTGAGCCTGATGGACCTCACATTCTGTTGTGCCGCCGCACCGAGCTCAGAACCCTCACTCAGGATCATCAGACCCACACGATCACAGCCTCGCGAGTTCGAGAATAGAAACAGATCAACAACTCAACCTGAAAGTGAGCAATACATTCGTAACATCGTAGTCAGTGCGCTAACACTACAGCAGCAACGTGGACGGGGCTGTAACCAGCAAGCTAACACCGTAATGAACCTTCAATCCCGTAGACACTGCTAAATGTGGAGATGTACAGGTGGTGGATGAGAGATGACACTTTCTTCCCCACATCACACTCTGTGTGATGCTCGCGGGCACAGGCGTCTGTCAGCCACTGCATCAGAGCTGGGGACCAGACGCATCATTCCCAGAGCGTTGGGAGCACCATATATACGGTAGGGGAGAGTGCTAGTGGGATTGAGGAATTACATGGAAAATTCATTACACAACTGAATCCCAAAAAGTGTCTCCAGCAAGGCACTCACCACCAATCTCCACGGAAAACTAGGAAGGCAGCATGAGTAATGCTTTGGGGTCAGCTGCAAGTATATGCCAGCTTCACACTGTATCAGTTTGTCTCCACCTTAAATGATACAGCAGTTACTTTCATGAATGCATGCATACAGTCACACAACTGCTGCACCATTTAAGGTGGAACAGAGAGTGATCTATTCATCCTGCAATAACTTTTAAACAGCTCCTCAGAGTCTCTCACTGAAGCAGCCTCCAACAAACCACTGCTGAGACCAGAGGCGCAGGCAGGCGAAGCAGGCTGCCCTGTGTCTGCAACCCCACGACTACAGAGAGAGGATCATTCATTGATGCTACATCTAATATACATCAAGAGCGAGCGTTCAGAGCGACGGAGGCTCTAGCGACGGGGAAGCTCGTTAAAATTCAGAGCAGAATGAAAGCTGGGGGACGAGATCACACAAATCCCACTGAGGAAAGAGAGAATCGCTGTAAGTGTGGATAACAAGGAGCAGGTACAGCACAGTAACATCTGCTCAATACGACTGGATTTTCACTCAAATCACCAGCACTTCTAGTTCTTCTAAATGAAGCTGCGTACCAACACATTTGCACACTCCCAGACCTCATTAAGACATTCCCATCAGCTCCTCTGACACACAGGAGTTCTTTGTGGTTCTATAATTCCAGACTGTAGTTCATCTGTTTCTCTGACTTTATTCTCCTCCTTTCACCCTGATCTTCAATGATCAGGACCCCACAGGACCACCACAGAGCAGATATGATGTGGGTGGTGGGTCATTCTCAGCACTGCAGTCACACTGGACATGGTGGTAGGTGTGTTAGTGTGTGCTGCTGGTACGCAGTGGATCAGACACAGCAGTGCCAAGCGGGAGGTTTAAACCCTGTGTCCACCACTGTCCACTCTATTAGACACTCCTACCGAGTGTCTCCACCAATTTTGTAGATGTAAAGTCAGAGACAGAAGCTCATCTGTTTCTGCACAGTTTGTGTTGGTCGTCCTCTAGTCCTTCATCAGTGCTCACAGGACGCTGACCACAGGACGCTGTCGGCTGGACGCGTCTTGCCAGTGGACTGTTCTCAGTCCAGCAGTGACACTGAGGGGTTTAAACACCTACAGCACTGCTGTGTCTGATCCACTCGTACCAGCAACACACACTAACACACCACCACCATGTCAGTGTGACTGCAGTGCTGAGAATGAGCCACCACCCACATCATATCTGCTCTGTGGTGGTCCTGGTGGGTCCTGATCATTGAAGATCAGGGTGAAAGGAGGAGAATAAAGTCTGCAGAGAAACAGATGAACTACAGTCTGGAATTATAGAACCACAAAGAGCTCCTGTGTGATCAGAGGAGCTGATAGAGTGGACAGTAAGGTGATCATAATGTTTGGCAGATGATGGATGGATAGATAGACAGACAGATTGACACAGTTGGTTTTTGTGTATGCGAGTCGTCGGTCACTCACCATGAATCGCAGGTCGTCAAAGCCGTTCAGTAGCAGTTTGCTCTCATACTGCGGAAGCCCCACATGCTCCAGCCAGTCGCCCACCGGTTGGTCCAGGAGCCGGCTGACCCCACCTGCTGACAGAGGGAAACGCTTCAGCAGGGAAAAACCCCGCAGCCGGTAACATCGACACCCGGAGGACGACATGTGGCACTGCCACATCATCCTCGGCCAGCAGTGCCGGGAGCATAAGCACCAGGAGGGCAGGGGAGACAGTGTCCCGATTGAGAAAGGGGCGCAGCACGGCCCGAGAGTACACACAAGAAAAAAACGAGGATGGGTCAGGGGTTACAGGAAGGCTCTGGGTTTGGTGCTCAGTTTAAACAAAACCAAAACTGGGCATCATCATTGTTAACTAGGACTGGGGTCAAGCTTAACGTGGGTTATTGGAGAATAACCATTAAGTGACTGGTTAACAGTAAAACAGTCCAGTGACGCAAAGTATCGGTTTGAGACGAAGACCAGCATTCACTGTCCAAGAGAAATTTCCACCGCACCGTTTAAAATGACATCCATTCAAGGAGAACAAGAATGAGAACACCAGGAAAGGTTAAGATCTTCCTAAAAAGATCAGGTCAAACTGAGTCAATGCAATTTCTTAAAGAAATCTGTCCAGGTTGGTCCTGGTCATCATCCACTGGAGTCACACAACAACAATCCACAACCAAAAGGGACTCAGGAAAAGTTCTTCTAAAGGGACGGGTTACTGTCTAAAAGAGGAACCTTGCAGATCCTTGTTCAAGCAGCCTAGTCCAGGATTGTGCAGGTTATCAGTCTCAGATTAAGACCAGAGTTCTGACAAACGGTTAAAACATTCACAGGCGTCCAACAACACTCTACAAGAAAAGAGGAGCCATCCCAGAGAAAACCCCGGCTTGCTGAAAATCAGGAAATCGGTTACTCTCTGAAAAAGCAAGCTTGCAGATCCACATTCTTGCACACACTCTAATCAGCTAGATTCCTTAATGAGAAGAGACAACAGTGGACGGACAGGCGAGGAAATAAACATCAGCAAGCTGGCGACAGGTCTCTCCGGCACCCACAGATCTTTGGAGGAAAGAGGGAATATCTTATTAGGCCAACAACAAGAACCACGTCATCCATCACTCTCTGAACTAAAAGTCCTGCAGACAATTCAAGGCAGCTGTCCCTGCAGATCCTGGTGAAGGCAAATGCCACGCTGGCCAAGCCACACACTCCGAGTGGCAATTAACACTTCGGTTTATAGCAGCTAATTAAACGCAGATTATGTTACAACATAAAAGCCAGCAGCTTCTCAGAGTCTCGCAAAAAAAGAGACTAAATTCTATAGTTGAGAGTCAAGGTTCTTAACAGCATCCTGGAAACTCTTAAATCTAATGGGTTGCCAGTTCTCCTTATCCTAAGTGCATGCAGACGGGATCCTGATTCAATCTCTGTTGGGAGCACTTAGAGTAGACCAGCTTGCATGACTTGCATTTGCCAAATTTGTTCAGCGCTGTTCTTGATCAAAAGGTGCATAAGCCGCTTGAGGACATGCTGAAAAGCACAGACGGTTTGACCAGTTTCCACAGCTCAGTACGACTTCCCGGCACTTGGGTTCAGGACGAACGAGTCTGTCAGCCCCCAATCGTTCCAAGTTGAAACTCAACTACGGGAAGCATAAACACTAGACTGCCTCAACCTTCCTCTGGAAGATAAATCCACAACTACCTTTCCCAATCCCACAGCTCCAAACCAGACCCAACTAACTGACAGGACCCAGGGTTAATGACTCCATCACCACGAGCAGGGGGACCAGTCTGAACCTAACTTCGTTTTCTTTTCTCCCTTGATTTTGAGACGTCAGTTCAGGAGAAGCCTTTCGAGACATTCAGAAAAGTCAGGACGCTGGAACAAGTAAATCCCACAGTCGGATCCAGGCTTTGCAGTGCAGTTATCCCAAGAAGGTGATGATTTGGAGAAGCGCCTCCTTCTGAATTTGAACAAAACTTAATCTCTATTCCGGACGATCGCTCCAGGCTTGGTCACGGTGTTCACGCAGCAGCCGTTACCATGTGTAATCCTGAAGATGCCAAAGCTGCTGTCCTCCAGTCAATTCCTCTCTGCAGCCTTCTGTTCTCTCTCCTTTCCCGAGTGCTCTCATTCGCCCATCCTCCGTTGCCTCTCACCCTCCCTCTCTCCTCCCTCCCCTCCCTCCGTCCCTCCCCTTCAGAGGAACCGCAGGACTGGTGTTCATTGTCTCAGGAATCAAGCCATCCTTCTGCAAAAAAAAATAAAAATCCTGACGCTCCCTTTTATGCCCCTTCCTCACCTTCCTCTCTCTCTCTCTCTCTCTCTCTCTCTCTCTCTCATTCATCCTGTGGATGGCAGGAGGGTACTCTGTGGACAGATCTCCACATGATCTCTAAAATAAACAGGTCATCTTTGTCACAGTCAAAAGAATTATCTTGGGGGTTTCCTTCGTCATGGACGTCATTGATAATCTATAGAAGAGCATGCATGAACGCGCACACCCTAAAAGGCTGATTACTATGCTGCAGGGCAAACCAATTCATTCCCTAACACACACACACACACACACACACACACACACACACACACACACACACATTAATATTTCAGTACCTTTCTCCATACACTCCACGGCAAAACCACAGCAGAAGCCGCCAAAGTGTTGCAGCAGGATTGATAAACATCTTCAATGAAACAACCAGTGTTTTACCAGAACGGACACCCGCAGGTCTGGCTGGACATTTTGAGTTTAAAGGTGTACCATTTGGCTTGTGCAGGACTCCAAAGCATCTGAGGTTCCTGAACAGCCACTGAAAGTTAAACAGCATCAGTCCATTTCAGTCCAATTGCCCATCTTAAAAATGACAGAATAACAGAGAAGCAGACTATGAAGAGCACTGCTCAAAAAAAGTTACAGCTCTACAAAACTTATAACTCTTAGAACCATTTACATGCAATTTTCAACACAAATCAGCAGGTAATTCAGCGCAAAATACAGTCGAATTTCATACATCAGACTCTGACTGATCAGAGAGAGGGGGCGGGGCTGATGATCAACCTGCATACAGACTCTGACTGATCAGAGAGAGGGGGCGGGGCTGATGAACAACCTGCATACAGACTCTGACTGATCAGAGAGAGGGGGCGGGGCTGATGATCAACCTGCACACAGACTCTGACTGATCAGAGAGAGGGGGCGGGGCTGATGATCAACCTGCACACAGACTCTGACTGATCAGAGAGAGGGGGCGGGGCTGATGACATCACTGACCCAGATATAGAGGAAATGAGAAGGGAGGGGCAGCTCTAAAGACGAAACTAAATAACCGTGTTAATGTACTGAGATCCCAGACGTCCTGAGATGGGACAGAACACTTTAAACATGACCGTCCAGAGGAGCAGAGGGACAAGACAGAAAGTCTTCCAAGAAGAGACTGTCTCCAACTAGAGTGCCTCAAGGAAACAGGAAATGAGGTCATAGGCACAGAGTGTCTGAGAGACGGGGGACGAATGGATCTGTAGTTGGGTCGATGTAGAGAGAAGAAATCGTAATTGGGTCAAAACCCCAGTAGGATCAGATGTAACTGTATCAGGAACGCAGAATGATTCATCACACAATCTGAAATGAAACTGAGAAGACCAGAAGACTGAGCAGGTGACCTCCATCCAGATCCATTAGGATGAAAGCAATAGCACACAGTGCAGGGATTCTTCACACTGACCACTCACTCTGCTCCACTGGAACCATATTGATCCAGCTGTAGCAAATGCAAAGTCATTGTCTGGTTAAATCCCATTTATAGCAGACAGTCCTGGAGCAGTACAGGAGCAGTACAGTCCTTCTCCAATCATCACTGTGATTTGGTTGTTCGGAACAACGGTGAAAAAGCAGCAACACTAACCAAACAGATTTTACTGCCATCATCTTGTACAGGGTGATGAGATACCTGGTGGTCATTCTCATATGAATATGGACCTGAAGGACAGAGGAGTGGACACCAAATCCAAAAGTTATCAACAATATTCCAAATGAAGGGTCATAATTTGATGAAACTGTGGGAGGAACGTCAGGCTGCTTTAGTAAGACCTTCCCTCAGAGTCCATTACTCCAGCTGCTAACACACCAGTTCTGCCACTAACCAAGGTCATCCATCACCAAGGCGAAACGACTCGGCATGCATTGATTCAAGTCTCCAGGGTCTCCCTGTCCTTCATCAGATCAGATCACAGTGCTCCAACTCATTCTCTACTTAAAGGCACAGAGTGGACAGGCCTGCCCACGAGTTTACGACAATATTAAACTGAGTGATACAACAATGTTATGTACCAACGAACACCAACAGGATCCTCTGAACACCCACAGGATCCTCCGAACACCCACAGGATCCTCCAAACACCCACAGGATCCTCTGAACACCAACAGGATCCTCCAAACACCAACAGGATCCTCCAAACACCAACAGGATCCTCCAAACACCCACAGGATCCCCCGAACACCAACAGGATCCAAAGGTTACACCAAACACCCACAGGTTTCTCCGAACACCCACATAATCCAGTGATATGCTGCAGTGATACAACAGTGCTGCATAACAAATAAATAAGACCCTGAGACAATGATCACTACACTCCCCACTAAACTGTTCACTACAATGTTCACTACAAAGTTCACTACACTCTCCACTAAACCGTTCACTACAATGTTCACTACACTCTCCACTAAACTGTTCACTACAAAGTTCACTACACTCTCCACTAAACTGTTCACTACAATGTTCACTACACTCCCCACTAAACTGTTCACTACAATGTTCACTACACTCCCCACTAAACTGTTCACTACAATGTTCACTACACTCTCCACTAAACTGTTCACTACAATGTTCACTACACTCCCCACTAAACTGTTCACTGTTAATTTACTCCTGATTTTCATGCTGATGTGAAAAACGATCCTTGACTTAAAAACCGTAAAACGATCCGATCCGTGAAATTTGTGATCCGTCCCACCTTTAGTGTTCATTTTGAGTTGTGGTATCGGAATTGTTACGGAGAATCGTAGAACTTCACTGGTAATGACCACTAAATATCTGCGACACTGGCATCCCAACGTCAGACAAACTGAGCAATCAATGTGTCAAATAATATTGGTAATGATGAGCTCACTGCCTGCTCAACAGAGGCGTCCATTACAACACGGCTGGACACTGAAGAACCCTGGCAGCGGGGAGTTCCTCATTTGGAGTGAGGTGCTGGAAAGCTCCCAGAGTTCAGGGTGAGCAAAGCTTACGTCCATTTTTATTAGGTTTAAATGACCCCATCAGCGAGCAGCAGAGATACCAGAACTGATGGAGGATTTCGTCATTAATGTCACAGAAAACCTCTGATGAAGTCAGACAATCTTCAAACCACTTCTCTTTTGTGCAACATTAACCTGCTTCGTGGACGTGTGGAGCTAGGTCTTCATCCAGAAGACATTTAAAGAGAATTAAGGGAACCTACCTGAAGCGCTGCTGTCCTGGTCTTTGGAGAAGTCAATGCCAGCTCCGATTAGCGTCATGATCTTTTCAATCTGAAAGAATGAGAGGAAGAAAGCTGCTGAGGAACAACCCTGAGAGAAATTACAGCAAAATCGGGTTTATGAACACGTTAGCAGGCTATTCACGTCCACCTCTTGAGCTCCTGAATCCAGAACCCATTGATTGGACAGACAGAACAGTGAGGTGGCCATGATTTATCTGACAGCCTGAATTCGGAAAACATCGGCAGGAATCCCATCCATCAGGACAAGGTAACGACGGAAGCAGTGACTGTTGGGATAGCGAGGTAAATATAAAACCCTTCTCCTCCTCATTCCCAGGAAAACAGCCTAATGCCAAATCCAACAAATATTCCAAGCAACAAACATTTCCAATCCGACTGACAAGTACAACCATCACCAGACCTCAATCCAAAGCGTCCTCCAAACACCCACAGGACCCTGCAACACCTACAGAACCCGACGAACACCCACAGCACCCTCCGTACACCTACAGCAACGTATGAACACCCACAGGATGCTCTGAACACCTACATCCTTTCCTCCTTTGCTAAAGCTCTAACAGTGCAGGGAAGATGGAGATCAGGTTCTCAGAGCAAGCAAACATCTGAGAGACTCAGAGCTGCCGTTAATTGATTAGCCACCACCATGTTTGTCTGGACCCCAGTATGCTCGTCTTGTTCATTTGGGATTCAGACCTGCGGTGGGGAAATTTTGTGTCTGGAAAAGGACAGATGTGGCTGCAGGGTGGAATGGAAAAGCTCTGAGACCAATCAGGATGGACACAAACAATTCCTGGATAAAACACGAAACCAACAAACTCCCTGGTTGCTTAATCACGTCCTGTAACAGTGTAACTGATTCCGGATGAACAGACCAACAGAAATGCTCTGATTCTACATCATAAAAACAAAACACACGTATCATATCTGTAGGTAACTCTGATCCTGAGTCATGAAGCCCGTCACTGCTGGCAAGGTGCAGATCTCAGGTTCTCCGAGTTAACGTCCTTCTCTAGACAGAGACTCATTACATCACCGTCCGACTGGACCTGTTACGTAACGTACGATGACGAAGATCAGGCATTAAACCGGCCTCTTAAGAGATCCTAACTGGAGCGTGAGTTTTACTGCGTCTCATTAGTGTCGAAAGAAACTCTGTGAACCTGCAGAACCCACAAGTTCCTGTGACAGACCAGACTGACGCAGGGGGGTAAAGGAAGACTGAAACACTCAAGAGCGAGAGCTTGTTAGGGTGCTTAGGTAAGCGAAAACAGAAGCACAGGAGCACGACCAGCAGCTGGTGGCTCTACTGCAAAAGGGCAGAGACCAGATGAGGCAGCAGAAACCAAAGGAACCGACACCTGTTTAAGGATATTCCTAAAGAACGAAACCCTAACGGTCCTCAAACACTGCGAGCAGAACCACAAACCCTTCACCCAGGCATGCTCAAAAGCCAAACCCCCAAAACACAGGCAGCAGAAAGGCACGGCGGAAGGCAGGCGGCTTACGCTGTGAGCAGACTGGGGTCTCCGAGGGTCGATGGAGATATGGGTCTGTTTCTGGTGGGAGAAAATTTTTACAGCGACTTTAAAACAAATCCTTGTCAGCAGTTCATCTGCGAGAAGGAAGAGCTCAGACGGGGTTACTTACCTTTACTAAACATCTCCTGCTCCTTCACCTAACCTCATCCCAACACCTACACCCAACCCTGTTAAAGAACCGTTTGATCATTCTAATGGTCCACTGAGATGGTTTCTGTCCAGTGAAATACCTGCATTTCCATGTTGGTCCAGCATTTGAAACCTACGTAAATGAATCGGCAGGAAGACTGGACATGACTTTTAATTGGATTTGTTTTTGCCATTTTGTCTTTTCATTGGACAACCACAACATCGGTCCACACGATCACACTCGTCGGGAAATGCATTCATTTCAACAGTGCATGTACCAGCAGGAACCGTAAGCTGTAGGCCACTGGATTTGGGAACCGTAGTTTAGGAATCTTACTACGATAACTCGTCTTGTTTGTCCCCCAGGAACACTCTGCCCTCCCTGTTGTACTCCTTCCTCTTCTCTCTGTCTATCTCTTTCTCTCTCTCTCTGACTCAGAGATAGATAGAAACGGAGGGGGAGACAGAGACCAAGAGAGATAGGGACAAAAAGACAGAAAAGGACAGAGAGAGTCTCTCTGAAGCCCTCATTTCTCCCTCGAGTTAATCCCAGTCACACAAACATAGATTTAAAAGAAACAGTTTCAAAAATGAGACAGAGAGTGAGACAGAGGGTGAGACAGAGAGTGAGACAGAGAGTGAGACAGAGAGTGAGACAGAGAGTGAGACAGAGAGTGAGAGGGAGAGAGATCTGAGGGTTGAGTTCTGATAATGCAGTGGTTTTGTAAGAAGAACAAAGGCAGTCTGTCTGCTGTCTGGACTCTCCAAATGACTGAAACACCACCTACAGCCACAGCTTAACATTAATATCCAGAATGAATCTCTAATATCATTAATATCCAGAATGAATCTCTAATATCATTAATATCCAGAATGAATCTCTAATAACATTAATATCCAGAATGAATCTCTAATAACATTAATATCCAGAATGAATCTCTAATAACATTCATATCCAGAATGAATCTCTAATATCATTAATATCCAGAAAGAATCTCTAATATCATTAATATCCAGAAAGAATCTCTAATATCATTAATATCCAGAATGAAGTTCAGATCAGGTAGAACCGGTATCTACAGAAGGTGCTCACAGTGGGGTTGTCTGTGCTGAAGGTCAGACTGTAGGTGCTTGAGATGTTTGATGTGTCCAGACATACAAACCCATCATTTCACCGTTTTCCGCTGTGAGGTCATTTCACGGACCCCTGAGATCAGAACCCCCACCTCCCTCCCTTCACTGCTTCTGCTGCTTATATTAGAACCCGTGGTTCTGATTCCGAGACCCTTAAACAGGTGCGGAGTGTTGCTCATTAATATGCATGAGCTCATTCGCATGTGGATTGTGATTGGCTGTTACTAGAGTAAGGTGTAAAAGCACCGCATGGTAAAGAGCACATCACTGTAACGTCAAGAACAGCACTTGAGAACCGTAACACACAATCAGTAGTTGATCAGTGTTCTATTACTCATTTAAATTCTTTATTAACAATGATTATCCAAAACCATCTACGTTCTTCTGGGTGTTTCTTTACTAAACGTTCCTACACGCACTCACTGCAACTCGAGCACCTGACTGCTTAAAGGGTTCTTTGCCCGGTTCT
>CM067518.1:28024647-28039647 GCA_034509495.1 Acestrorhynchus altus
CAGTGACCAGTCCTGCTTTCGTCTCGACCACGAATCTGCGTGTGGAGACACCGTGGTCAGCACCAAGATCAACCGTCACGAGCCAGCTGATTTACCTCATTCTGATCAGTCTAGAGTGTGTGTGTGTGTGTGTGTGTGTGTGTGAGAGAGAGAGAATCTTTAATCATCCACAAGGGCAACTGACATGATATAACTCTCACATACACACACACACACACGCACACACGCACGCACGCACGCACACACACAGCTAATCAGAGCGTTGCAGAACTTCCTGAGAGCAAGTACCCTGCACTCCGGGGGGATAACTACACACCCCACACCCCCACACTCACAACTTTAAACAATAACTTAGTTGCTTATGGGTGTGTCCATAAGATAAGCCCCACCCCCTGCCTGCAAACTTTCATCTGATAGGCTGCACCCTGTTGCCTGGTATTCATCACACTCACACCGATGCACAACGGTTACCTCAGAATCACACACTCACTGATTTACACACAGATTCACTCACAGATTCACTCACAGATTCACACACAGATTCACACAGATTCTACAGATTCACACACAGATTCACACAGATTCACACACAGATTCACACACAGAGTCACACAGAGTCACACACAGGAGTCACACTGAGAGTCACACAATTCTTTAACACACAGTGTAACAGCTCTGTGGCTCAGTGTGAGGGTCTGTTTGTTCTCAACTGCTCTAATAAAGGCATAACTATCACCCCCTTTTAGACCACCATCCAGCAACAATACAGCTGTTCGTACTGAGAAACGATCTACATTACAAATGGGCTACTGTGTGTGTGTGTGTGTGTGTGTGTGTGTGTGTGTGTGTGTGTGTTATGGGCAAGGGGTAAACTTTAAGCATGTAGCTTTAAAATCACATAAAGCGCAGCAGTGTCTGTCCACACCAACAGGGAGCTCTCACCTCGTCCCATTCCGGCGTGAAGGATGTTCTCCAGCCTCACTCTTGGCAGCACTGCAGTTGGACACGGACTCCTTTGCGGCTGCCGAGTCCACCTCCTCCTCACTGGGCGGGGGACACCAGCAGGTCGAGAGTCGGTTTGGACAGGCTGCCGGGCAGCTTCCAGGTCTCACGGACGGAGTCGACTGGCCCACTGGCAAAGGCGGACCGAAATCAACGGCTCCTTCATGACGGTGGCATAGGCTCGCCCAGCCGGGTCAGGATCTGTGAGGATGGCGACATGGCGACCGAGGAGGCAAGGCAGGGGCAGAAAGAAGGTTCTACTTGCGGAAGATCAGGCGTTGTGGCTCTGGCTGGACTTCCAGTCCTGAAGCATTTCGGCCTCGCGACTGTCACCACTGGAGAAGATCGTGCAGGGTCATTGAACTGCTCTGGAACACACCCCGCTGAGATCTGAGGAACTCTCTGTTTCAGAGTGAAGACGGAAAGAGAGGAATGATATCCACACCCACAACACAGAGTCCAGAACAGACAGAGTATTATCAGAGAGAGAGAGAGAGAGAGAGAGAGAGAGAGAGAGACAGAGAGGTGTCAGAGAGAGAGAGGGGGTCAGAGAGAGAAGAAGACAGAGAGTCAGAGAGAGAGAAGAGACAGAGAGGTCAGAGAGAGAGAGAGAGAAGAGACAGAGAGAGTCAGAGAGAGAGAGAGAGAGGAGAGAGAGTCAGAGAGAGTGTCCAGAGAGAGAGAGAGAAGGAACAGAGGTCAGAGAGAGTCAGAGAGAGAGAGAGAGAGAGAGAGAGAGAAAAGACAGAGAGAGAGTCAGAGATAGAGACAGAGTCAGAGAGAGAGAGAGAGAGAGAGAGAGAGAGAGAGAGTCAGAGAGAGAGTGAGCAGAGAGGGACAGAGAGAGAGAGACAGGGTCAGAGATAGAGATAGAGTCAGAGACACTGAGAGAGTCAAGTAGAGACAGGTCAGAGATAGAGACAGAGAGAGAGCAGTTAGGTAAACTCTAAATGCAAAATGGAAACAGCTGAGTCTAGTTTCTGCACCTCTCTTCCTCCCTCACTCGTTTTTCTCACCCTCCTTTCTTTCTCTCTCCAGCCTTTAGCTTTACATCTCTCTCTCTCATCCCCCTTTCTTTCTCTCCTGTCTCTCTCTAATAATGTTAAGATTATTCACGCGTCAGTACAAGTGGCAGGCTTGAAACAGGATCACACACACACACACACACACACACACACACACACACACACACACACACACACACACACACACAGTGTGATTATAAAGTAAATCACTTACGCTCTGTAGACTTCATTTCTGTCTGACCTTAAACACTCTACTCTCTCTCTCCACCCTCTCTCAATGTCTCTCGTCCTTCTCTCTCTCTGACACAAACCAGCCACCCCAGACAAAGAGCTACCACACACTCCGCGAGAGGCTGTGTGTGTGTGTGTGTGTGTGAGACGCGCTGTGAGTGTTACAGTGTGAAAAGTCATGGTGTTGGGTGATGTGATGATGTCACAGCTGATCTCTGACCTTCAGATGTTCCGTGTACTTGATAAACCCTATCAGTCAAAAGTATGTGGACGCTCAGATGTGTTGCAAGTTCATAGTAAACACAGATCAACCATAAGATTATGACCTCCAGTTTCTCCTCACTGTCCATCCTATCAGCTCCTCTGATCACACGGGAGCTCTTTGTGGTTCTATAATTCAGACTGTAGTTCATCTGTTTCTCTGCAGACTTTATTCTCCTCCTTTCACCTGATCTTCAATGATCAGGACCCCACAGGACCACCACAGAGCAGGTGTTTGGTTTTACACTTTAATCACAATATTAATCATTGTTAATTGTCCTGGAAGTAAAGGGGACAAACAAATGAATCTAATGAATCTAATGAAATGAATCTAATGAATCTACTGAAATGATTCTAATGAATCTAATGAAATGAATCTACTGAATCGAATCTAATGAATCTATTGAAATGATTCGAATGAATCTACTGAAATGGTTGAATGAATCTACTGAAATGATTCGAATGAATCTACTGAAATATGAATCTAATGAATCTACTAGAGCAGTTGAATGAATCTACTGAAATGAATCTAATGAATCTACTGAATCTTCGAGGACGAGCGTTGAAAGCAGAGGCTGGAACAGAAACTCTGCCTCGTTCTGTACTGTTTGATGTAGCATCCTGACTCCCCTCACCCCCCCAGCAGAGCTCCACCCAACCTGTGTGGAGTAAACACCCCCCCACACACACACACACACACACAGCAGACCTCAATACAGCTGTGTGTTTGGCTCTCAGGAGGTCCATGTGGAGATGAGGTCAGTTCTGTTCTCCATCCAGAACACCACACCAACACCCTGGCGTCCAGCACACACACCCCAGTGTTCGTCAGTCTGCTCCATCACCACTCACTCCGAGCTGCAGGCTGTAACAGCACAGCCCAGGGGCCTCCTCCCAGTCAGACCACTGGAACACCTCAAACGGGAGGTGTCTGGGAGAGCCTCTAGACCAATGCCTGAACCACCCTCTCGACAAGGAGGAGCAGCGGCTGATTCCGAGCCCCTCCCACAAGACCAAACTCCACCCCTCATCTCTAAGGGAGAGTGCAGCCACCCTGCGGCCAATTACCCTGGATCTCATTCCTTTGTTCTTTCCCCTGCAGCTGAGGGTGGGTATGGAGACTGACCAGTAAATACAGAGCCTTGTCTTCTCAACTTTAAAATGAGAACTTTTGATTTTGGATGAATCCAAACATTCAAGTTCTGAAGAATTCTCATCATCACGTATCCTTCCAAACCTGCCATCACATACGACGTCTTCATGGAAATGTTTCCCAATGTTTGACTCATTCCAAACCTGTGATCTGGAACGATTCTAAACCTGTGATCTGGAACGATTCCAAACCTGTGATCTGGAACGATTCCAAACCTGTGATCTGGAACGATTCCAAACCTGTGATTGGTTGTGCTTCTAAAGTGATCCGGTCTGACTGTAGACGTCACTGTTGGCGAGCACACATACTTCACATTCTCATAGTCTGCACACACACAGACACACACACACACGCACTGCAGCACTCCCTCACACATTCAGAGGGGAATGTGAAGCAGTGTGTGTGTGTATGTGTATGACAGTTGGACAGCACTGTTAGGGCGATATGTGATAGGGAAGTGTGTGTGTGTGTGTGTGTGTGTGTGTGTGTGTTTATACAGTTGGAGGTGGAGGGGTTTTAACAGCATACAGAAAGTACATACCTGTACAAAAGACCATGCTGCAAGAGACCATGCTTAAACAGGCTCTGTCACACTGTACTTTAAGACCCTTTAAACCCAGTGGCCAGAGACCCGCGTCCCCCTCAGTGCTGCTGCTCTGACGGTGAGGCTGAAGCTGAGATGAAGTTCAGAGATTAAATTCACACCAATCCTCTGAAGAATTCAGCTCCAGCTCTGATCAGAGCTTTATATTCCTGAGCTCTCAAAACCTCCGCTCACACACACACACACACACATACTCTCACACAGTCTCACACACACAGTCTCACACACACAGTCTCACACACAGTCTCACACACAGTCTCACACACACACTCTCACACACACACTCTCACACACACACACTCTCACACACACACACTCTCCCACACACACACACTCTCACACACACACACTCACACACACACACACTCACTCACTCACACACACTCACACACACTCACACACACTCCCACACACTCACACACACTCACACACTCACACACACTCACACACACTCACACACACACACAGATTTTAAAAGATTGAATCTGAGTTTGGAGAAAAGCACAATAATGCAGCTCTACACTTTAAAGAGCAACGAACTTTAGATAATAAAGAACATTTAACTCTAAAATAACAGAATTAAAGATCCAGTTTCTAAAACAGTCGCCGAGCTGTTCTCCTTTGTGGACGTTCTGCTCCACAGTGTGGAATTTAAAGGTAAAGCTGCCTCTCACTGACCGCTGACTTGGTGACATGGCGGTACATGTTAAACTATTGAAACTGCAGGAGCCGTTGTGTTTTGACCAGACTGTGATCTAGAACCTCACTAACGTATCACTCTCTGTTCACTCCTGATGAGTTGGGAATGGTCCTGGTACTCATGTAAAGTGTGATCTTTCATTAATGCCTTTACTAACACACTTCACCATCACACTCCGTCTCACCTCCAGGGGGCCGGCCGACCCCTGCGGCAGGACCGGGGCTTCAGTGTGTGTGTGTTTGGGCCTGGAGGTCCGGGGTCTGTTTGTGCAGTGGGCTTCCGCTGCTGTAAATCAAAAAAAGGAGTGTAATCACACCTCTGTCCTAAATAACACACACTGTAGACATAGCCACACACACACACACACACACACACACACACACACACACACACACAGTCCGTCCTTCAAGCAGAAAGATCTTAAACAGAGATCTGAACAGATTTTACTTTTAGGGTCCTTTAAGACACCCCCATGCCCTTCCCCACACCCACACACTGTAGACATAACCACACACACACACACACACACACACACACACACACACACACACACACACTAAATCTCAAGAGTAATGGCAGTGTTACCTGAGGTAGGTGGCTGTTGGAAGACTTGGTGGAAGCATCTTTATCTGTACACAGAGGGTGGGGTTGAAGAGCAGATCATATATGAATCTAGAACTACAGTCCCTGAAAACAGACAACACAGAACACACACTACAGCAGCTACTATTGGCTACACAAAGCCAGGGTGTGCAAACAATCACGATTCACTAAAAACACCTGGAACCCGGAGGATTCACTCAGAATGGATCATCAGAGGCAGGTCCCAGTTTTGTCTCAATGGAGGCGACCAGCGCGAAACCATGTGTGGAACATCGTGGTCAGAACCAAGATCCAATGACCGGTTGTCTGCGTCCAGAAGGTCTGGTGAAAGTGTTGTGGGTGTTGTTGAGAGATTTAGTCATCAGATCACCTTTGATCTTCATTACAGACACTTTAACAGACCAACATTAGGTTTATGAGGTTCTGCAACCAGCGGTTCTACCTTTTCTGAACACACTCCGGTGCTCTGTTCCAACAGGACGGCGCTCGTCCACACACTGCTGCCGTCTCAAGATCTCGATCTTGAGGCAGATACTCATAGTGGACCAGTTATACCTCCAGACCTGTCCCTGATTGAAAATGTCTCTTGAGCCTAAAGCAGTCTGTGCTGAAATACTCCTTATAACTTCGGTACGAAGGGGTGGAGCTAAACAGCTGTAAGATAAATGGGCGGGGCTCTACTGCAGTGGAGTGAAGGGGCGGGGCTAAACGGATGGGCTGGGTCTGTAAGAAGAAGGGGGCAATAAGGTGCTGTTTTATAGGGTCTCTCTGGTCTTGTAACGGCAGAGAGACGATCACTGCAAATGGAATTAGTGAAGGGGAGGAGCCACGTAAGGGGAGGAGCCACAGCCACCTGAGCTATGAACTCATCCACAGAGCTAAGGGTTCCAACAGCTGCAGAGAGGATTACAGTCATTAATTCACCAATAGATCGACCCCTTACCCCACAAACACTCTCATTAAGAGAAGCAGGCGGGACAGACAGAATCAGGAGTCAAGTCATTACAACTACATTACACAATTACATTTCAATTACATTCCTGCTCTATAATTACAGCGTAGTCCTTCATCAGTGCTCACAGGAGGCTGTCGGCTGGACTGTTCTCGGTCCAGCAGTGACACTGAGGGTTTAAACACTCCAGCAGCACTGCTGTGTCTGATCCACTCGTACCAGCAACACACACTAACACACCACCACCATCTCAGTGCTGACTGCAGTGCTGAGAACGACCCACCACCCACATCATATCTGCTCTGTGGTGGTGTCCCTGATCATTGAAGATCAGGGTGAAAGGAGGAGAAATAAAGTCTGCAGAGAAACAGATGAACTACAGTCTGGAATTATAGAACCTAAACTCCTGTGTTATATATAAGTGTATCACCTGTGTGTGTGTGTGTGTGTGCTCACCTGTGTGCGCGTGTGTGTCGTTGGGGTGTTTGGTCCGTGCAGTGTGCAGCGTTTCATACGTGTGGTTGTCATCGTCATCGCACAATCTCTCTTCCACACTACTGCTGGTGTACACCGCCTGCGAGAGACAGAGGGACCGATCTGTTGAACTACAGCGCCCCCACAGGCACACGGAGTGCTACCTGCAGGCACAACCACCTCGCCCCACAACTACAGAGACAGCTACAACTCCACCTCAGCTACACCCAAGTCATGTGATCGTTACAGAATGAACTGTATAGTTCTGATCCAGTACCTCCGAGCTGGGCTCGTCCTCCTGTCCTGGGCCAGGCTGAGAGGGAGGAGGAGGACGGTCTTTCTGAAAGGGCTGCAAAGAAGCACACACACACACACACACACACACACACACACACACACACACACACACACACACAGCTCTAGTCAAGTACAAAGAGAACATCATCAGAGGTGACCGCACTCCCTTCAACCTCACAGTGGAACCATCATGGCACAGAGTCGCCCCCATGTGGACAAATATGTGCTGTGCAAGGGGGACTTTTTCAATAGATGGTCCATTTGTCACGAAGACTTTTTGACCATAGCAAGAACATAGGAGCCCATAACATTATGACCACCTGCGCCATAGGTGTCCTGTGGTATCTAGTACCAGACTAATATTTTCAGCAGATCCTTTAAGTCTTGTACGTTGTGAGGGGACCTCCATGAGCATGACCCTGTCACCAGTTCTCACTGGTTATCTGTCCTTAGACACTTTCAGTAGGTACTGACCACTGCATTCTGGGAACACACCACGAGACCATACAGATGTTTAAGAATGTTCTGTCGGGTGTCTAGAACATCACAGTCTAGGGTATTAATGTTATAGGATCAGATGAAAGAGATAAACACAAATAAAAATGAAATGCAGTGGAAGATGCCAACAATGTAAATACAACGTAAATACACAGATGAAAGCTGTAGATGGTCATAATGTTTTGGCTCACCCGAGCTATTAGCCAATCATGATAGTTTGAGTGGTGAAGCCTCACCCTGCTGGCCTCACTGTCCGGCCGTCCCGAGTCTCGGTCAGACGACTTCCCGCTGGTCAGACTGTCCAGAGAGTGGCAGGGCGCTGAAACAGAGCTATAGGGACTCTCCTCTAAACCGGACATCAGATCATTCACCTGCTGCTCCGTCACTACACACACACACACACACGATTCTATATTTCATCTTTACACCATCTTCAAGTCCCCTAACAACGATGGTCTCCCACAAAAGACCCATAGAAGAGAGGACAGGATAATGTGGACAATCTCTAAGAGATCAGAGAGCACTGATCAGGATTGGTCTCCTGACCGTTTAAGAGAGGAAGCATATTGGACACAGGAGACGTGGTCCAGAGTCCAGTTTAGTGATGAAAGCACTACGATTCATTTGGGTCAGACGGGAATCCCGTTCTGAAGCCAGCGTGTGGATTTGGGGAGCAGGAGATGGGCGTCTCGTGCGCTGCACGATGATGAAGGCAGCGTGCATCAGAACCGCTTCCCTAACCGTGGTTCGCCCGTTCGTTCATGCTCAACCGCCAGGCAGGACAACGACCCGGTCACACAGCAAAACCAGAGTCCAGATCCAACCGCAGCAGAAAACCTCAGAACCGTGGCTGCGACTGCAAGAGCGGCGCGACTCGCAGCAGGCAGTGAGCACCGTGCCGGGCGCTCTGTCCCTCCCAGCGCCCGGGGAGCAGCTGGGAGTTCAGTGTCTTACTCAGGGACACTTCAGTCACGTCCTCGAACCACCGACCTTCCGGTCACAAGGCTGGTTCCCCAACAACCAGACTACGGCTGCTCAAGCTGCGAATATAATAACGAACCGCCAGATAATCTGCAAACTTCATCATCTGACCAGATTTAACTGGACTTCCTCCAGCGGTTCCTTTTTACAGGCCCGTACTTTCGGTTTCGACGAGCAGCATAAAACGCGCGCGCCGCAGCTGAATCAGAAAGGTAGGTGGGATTAGTATCCGGATGAAATGTGGATTAAATCTCAGACTCCTCTCACCTGCGCCTCCAACATCCTGACTCCTGGCAGCTCTTCACTGAATGCAATCAAATCCTCACAGCAATGTTCTACCTGGAACGTAAAAGACGGCAGTTCCTCCAACAGCAGGAACAACTCTTTTTAATGCCCTTGATTTCAATATTTTAGTCCATAGACAGAGAGTGTGTGTGTGTGTGTGTGTGTGTGTGTGTGTGTGTGTGTGTGTGTGTGTGTGTGTACAGTGTGGTGATACACCATCAGCGAGTGTATGTTTCTGACCTTTTTTCCCGAGGCTGACGTTCTCTTGTGGTGGAGGAGGGGGCGGAGGGGGCAGGGCCTGGTCCGGAGGATGACCACTCATATGACCTACAGACACACAGACATGCACGCAATGCATGCACACACACACACACACACACACACACACACACACACACAGGTATAATTGCTGGTCTCTTTCTACTGTTTTGGGGTTAAATGGATTTCTCCTCACATTCGCCCCTCAAAGGCCAAGTGCACACACCCCGCTCACACCCCGCTCACACTCACCCTGTATGAGGCCTTGCGATCTGTCGGCTTTTCTGGGAGGGCATTTCTCTCACCGTGTCCAGGGCGGTCAGATTCTTACTGTCCACAATGTTCACGTCGATACCTGAGACAGGTGAGCTCACATTAACACTGAACACTCCCGAACATCACTACAACACACTGCTCACACTGGCACGGAAGCTAAGACCAGTGTGAACCAGTTTCACTAGAGAGTGACCTGCTGAAACCTCTGGGGCGTGCAAAGCGCACTAATTGCACAAGTGACATGAAGGTTACGGTGTTTACCTGCACTCAGGAGCTTCTGAACCACATCAGTCTTTCCAAACAGAGCAGCTTCATGGAGAGCACTGCCTTTCTCCGTCTGCGTGCGCGCACACACACACACACACACACACACACACACACACACACACACACACACACACTTATCACATGCTTAATATGCAATGCATTTATACACTGAATATATAACTGGACCCTAGAGGACTGGAAATGTGACGTGGTACGATGAATCGTGGTAGCAGTTGTTTTGGGGCTGATGGTGGGGTTCACTGTTTCAGTGCTTGGTGACCCTGTCCCCCACCTTCATGGTCTTCATGGACCCCCATGATCCTGTACTCAGTGCCATCGGGTCCAAGTTGTCCATATGTTAAATACCCTCAGCACTTCGGAGATGGAATGTCCATCTGCACTCCACACTTCAACACTGACAATTCCTGTCCCCTTGCCATGAGCACGCTGTGGCGGTCGCCCTCACCTAACCTGAATTCAATCGCCAACGATGTTGAGGACGTTCCCCAGCTGTCCCCTCAGGCAACGCCGCCAACTAGCTGTCTCAGGCCAGGAGGTGCAGCTGCTGATCTTACCTGGTAATTAATGTCCATGCCCGCAGTCAGCAGGACCTCCACCACGGGGAGATGACCGTTGCGCGAGCAAGGTGCAGCCGAGAGGTGTGTTTGCGGTGTTGCAGCTGAGCAGGTTGGGAGTCAGGCACAGAGCAGCAACTTTACAACCTCAGACGGCCATTACAGGCGGCTAGGTCAGCGGAGTCTCGAGCGATTGTTCCTCATGGTGGGGTCAGTCAGCTCCTCCAGGAGCAACCTCACAACCTCAGAGTGGCCATACTGGGCAGCGCAATGCAGTGGGGTCTCATTATCGTTATTCTGCAGAGACGAACAAACTGTTATGTTTGCTTTTAATGTCTAACAGCCTTTTCTAATTCTCTGCACTTCTTCAATGATCAGGACCCCACAGGACCACCACAGAGCAGATATGATGTGGGTGGTGGGTCGTTCTCAGCACTCTGATCACACTGACATGAGTGGTGGTGTGTTAGTGTGTTGCTGTGTCACAGTGGATCAGACACAGCAGTGCTGCTGGGTGTTTAAACACTGTGTCCACTTTCTGTCCCTCTATTAGACACTCTTGCAGTGTCTCCACGCTAGATGTGAAGTCAGAGACAAGAAGCTCATCTGTTTCTGCACAGTTTGTGTTAATTAGTCCTCCTGGTCCATAATATCTGCTCTGTTATTGGTGGTCCTGTGGGGTCCTGATCATTGAAGATCAGGGTGAAGAGGAGAATAAAGTCTGCAGAGAAACAGATGAACTACAGTCTGAATTATAGAACCACAAAGAGAACCTGTGTGATCAGAGGGCTGATATGAGGACAGTTATCTCACAGAAACCTCCAAAACATTAACTTTACAGAACGTCTGTCTATGGATGACCGTGTGAAACGATTTATTCCAAGTAACCCGTTGCATTAATACCGAGGGCAGGAGATAAAGAAGAGAGAGTTCAAACCTCATGTTTGATCTTAATGATCAGTGAATTCTGCTTCATTCCTGATTAATAATCACTACAGATTTAAAATAATTCAGGAATATTAATGACATTTCTAAAATGAAACCATTTAAACTCTCTCTCTCTCGCTCAACGCAACAGTCCGCTTCTGCTGCACCCTCATCACTAATCAGCTGCGTGTGTGTGTGTGTGCTCGCACGTGTGCTCCCCAAACCCCACCCCCATGTGCCCCATCTGCCTGTAGTGATGATGTAGGCACCCCTCCCCCCACCCCTCAGGGCTCATAGTGATGATGTAACACGGCAGCGGGCTGCTGTCAGTGTGTGTCATCGTCATCTCACACACACACACACACACACACACACACACACACACACACACACACACAGTGTATGCCACTCTAACAGTTATGAGTTTATTCCAGAGCACCCAAGATGTTCACACAGAGTGAGAAAGTGTTATTTCTGCATCTCACACACACAGACACACACACACATGCAGAGAAACATACACACACACAGAAACACACAAACTTTAGAATGACGCAATGTATATTTTGTAAACCGTATGTTGTAGCAGGTCAGTGTAGTCACTGAAACTGTATCAGAAACACAGTCCGGTAGCCGGTATTAAAGATCAGTAACAGTTGTAGTTACTGAAACTGTTATCAGAAACACAGTCCGGTAGCGGTATTAAAGATCAGTAACAGTGTAGTTACTGAAACTGTATCAGAAAACACAGTCCGGTGGCATTCAGTAAAGATGTTAACAGTGTAGTTACTGAACTGTATCAAGAAACACACAGTCCGGTGGCGGTATTAAAGATCAGTAACAGTGTAGTTACTGAAACTGTATCAAACACAGTCCGTTGCTTGGTATTAAGATCAGCAATTAGTTACTGAAACTGTATCAGAAAACACAGTCCGGTGGCGGTATTAAAGATCAGTAACAGTGTAGTTACTGAAACGTATCAGAAACACAGTCCGGTGGCGGTATTAAGATCATGTAGTGTAGTTACTGAAACTGTATCAGAAACACTGATCCGGTAGCACGGTATTAAACAGTGTTGTAGCGATTGTGGATGACCGTTTCATGTGGTGCAAGTAAGCGTGTTTTTCCCAGAATTCTGTCCTGTTAAACATCTGTCTCCCTCTTTATTACCTCTTTTGGTCACATCCTTCTGACGCTCTCAACTTTCTTCTCTCCTCTACTGTAGCTCACTTTTTGCACACTCTCTCTTTTCACTGGTTGCCTCTTTTTCTCAATCTTTCTTCTCTCGGCCAGTTGCCCAGCCAGCCGTGGCATGGTTACCATAGTTACACTCCACCTCTCTTATTTTATACCACCCACACACACACACTCTCTCTCTCTCTGTCTGACAGTGATCGTAGGAGACAGGAACACAAAAAAGCTTCCTGCTGCTGGGAGCATGTGTGTGTGTGTGTGGGTGTGTGTGTGTGTGTGTCTGTTAAGAGACTGTATTAAGAAGATTCATTTATGAATATTCATGGAAATTGAGAGACAGACAGAGAGAGAGAGAGAGAGAGAGAGAGAGAGAGCGCAGTGTGTGTTGAAGAAAATGTGGCAGCATGGACTCCAAACCCTGCTATCACCTGCCACACACTCAACACACACACTCAACACACACACTCAACACTGCACAGTTGATTTGTTTATATTAGATTCTGAATCATTCATAGTGGATACTGAATCATTCATAGTGGAATACTGAATCACTCATAGTGGATACTGAATCATTCATAGTGGTGAATACTGAATCATTCATAGTGGTGAATACTGAATCATTCATAGTGGTGAATACTGAATCATTCATAGTGGTGAATACTGAATCACTCATAGTGGATACTGAATCATTCATAGTGGTGAATACTGAATCACTCATAGTGGATACTGAATCATTCATAGTGGTGAATACTGAATGTCGTGTAGTGGTGAATACTGAATCATTCATAGTGGTGAATACTGAATCATTCATAGTGGTGAATACTGAAACACTCATAGTGGATACTGAAACACTCATAGTGGATACTGAATCATTCATAGTGGTGAATACTGAATCATTCATAGTGGTGAATACTGAATCATTCATAGTGGTGAATACTGAATCATTCATAGTGGTGAATACTGAAACACTCATAGTGGTGAATACTGAAACACTCATAGTGGATACTGAAACACTCATAGTGGATACTGAAACATTCATAGTGGTGAATACTGAATCATTCATAGTGGTGAATACTGAATCACTCATAGTGGATACTGAATCATTCATAGTGGTGAATACTGAATCATTCATAGTGGTGAATACTGAATCATTCATAGTGGTGAATACTGAATCACTCATAGTGGTGAATACTGAATCCTTTCATAGTGGATGCTGAATCATTCATAGGAATACTGAATCATTCATAGTGGTGAATACTGAATCATTCATAGTGGTGAATATGGATCATTCGCGAGTGGTGAATACTGAATCATTCATAGTGGTGAATACTGAATCATTCATAGTGGTGAATACTGAAACACTCATAGTGGATACTGAAACACTCATAGTGGATACTGAATCATTCATAGTGGTGAATACTGAATCATTCGCGAGTGGTGAATGCTGAAAAAGAATCATTCATAGTGGTAAATACTGAATCATTCACTTAGTGGTGAATACTAATGAATCATTCATAGTGGTGAATACTGAATCATTCATGAAGTGGTGAATACTGAAAACATTCATAGTGGTGAATACTGAAACATTCATAGTCTTAATTCGAATACTGAATCATTCATAGTGGTGAATACTGAATCATTCATAGTGGTGAATACTGAAACATTCATAGTGGTGAATACTGAAACATTCATAGTGGTGAATACTGAATCATTCATAGTGGTGAATACTGAATCATTCATAGTGGATACTGAATCATTCATAGTGGTGAATACTGAAACATTCATAGTGGTGAATACTGAAACATTCATAGTGGTGAATACTGAAACGTTCATAATGGTGAATACTGAATGCGTTCATGGTGGATACTGAAGCGTTCATAGTGGTGAATACTGGAAACGCATTCATGGTGGCAGTGAATACTGAATCATTCATAGTGGTGAATACTGAATCATTCATAGTGGTGAATACTGAATCACTCATAGTGGTGAATACTGAATCATTCATAGTGGATACTGAATCACTCATAGTGGATACTGAATCACTCATAATAGATACTGAATCACTCATAATAGATACTGAATCACTCATAATAGATACTGAATCACTCATAGTGGATACTGAATCACTCATAGTGGATACTGAATCACTCATAGTGGATACTGAATCACTCATAGTGGATACTGAATCACTCATAATAGATACTGAATCACTCGTAGTGGATACTGAATCATTCGTAGTGGATACTGAATCATTCGTAGTGGATACTGAATCATTCGTAGTGGTTACTGAATCATTAAATGATTTATGAATCATTCATAGTGGTTACTGAATCCTCATAATAGATACTGAATCACTCATAGTGGATACTGAATCATTCATAGTGGATACTGAATCATTCATAGTGGATACTGAATCACTCATAGTGGATACTGAATC
>CM067518.1:28044647-28124647 GCA_034509495.1 Acestrorhynchus altus
TGGGGTGTTCGCCACACCTTCAGGGTTTTGTTGAGTGTAACGGTGTGGGCTGGACAGACAGGAACTCCCCCAGCGCCGGCCGACCCACTTCTCCATCTGGAAATAGAATGAGTCATGTGTCCTGTGTGTTCAGCTGCGTCTGCTGGGGTCCACACCGAACCCAGAAACTAAAACATACAGGATACACTGACCCAGACAGCGGGTCGGAAACCGGTCCACTGAAGGACTAATGAGGGACGCAAACAGTGAAGGCTGAGCAGGTGCAGAAACACCAAGATCATTTAACGCTTCAATCTGCTGCATTACACTCAATTTACCCCTGACCCGTAACGCGCTCCACACCGTCACACCCCTGACCCGTAACGCGCTCCACACCGTCACACCCCTGACCCGTAACGCGCTCCACACCGTCACACCCCTGACCCCTAACACACTCCACACTTTACAGTGAAGATGACAGGAAGTGTTAATAAAAGTGTTCTGCTGATCAGCTGCTTCTCTGAACCCAATAAAGGAAGTGGTGGGTTTTGTTGCTGTGTGTGTGTGTGTGTGTGTGTATTTTAAAGCATTAACCCACAAACCACAGCGCGCACACGCACACACACACTCCCCTTCTAGTCTCCACATCCTGAATCAGGAACTAATGAGTCAACATTTCTCCTGCCAACATTAAAACCAGTTTCTATTTCAGAATTCATTTTCTGAGTAAACACACACACACACACACACACACACACACACACACACACACACACACACACACACACACACACACACTCTGACCCTGACTACTACAGTTCAGACTCCAGTTCAGTCTACAAATGTAAAGAAAAGGAGAACAAGTCCCTCCCGAACCCCAACACTAATCCCCCTCGATAGGATTACGATAATCAACGGAATCATGTTTCCACCAAACTAAACACTGAAGCTCTGCAGGAAGACGTTCCATATCCCACGTTATTCCCGAGCTCCACAAACAGCGTCTGTCTGAGTTTAGAAAAACTAAACCAGTCAGAATTCACTGCTTCATAAACACACGGCCCACGAGCGCGGTTCTCTGTGGGGAAGTCCTAGAACAGTTTTCACGAGTGTGTGAGATTCCACACTCCGCCAAGATTATAAACACACACACTAACAGCTGCAGGTGCAGCCAGTGACGATATACTGGATCTACAGGAATGATGTGGAACGTGATCCGGTCTGACCACGATCCGTGCCTGTGGTTCGTCCCCTCCAGTCTCAACATTCCTACGAATGGTGCTAAAACTGTGTGAACCTTTCAGTGGGCGGTTCTGTAAAGCAGGGGTTCCCAGGCGTTCCCAATACCCAAAGTGTTTCGGAATTGCCCCTTAAACCTAATAACTGGTTGGGCCACTCTTAGCAGCAACAACTACAAACTGCAGAACTCACAGTGAGTCTTTTACAGTGTTGTGGAGGAACTTTGTCTCTCTTATCTCTGCAGAACTGTTGTAATTCAGTTACAATCAAGGGTTCTCCAGCATGAACGGCCTTTTAAGGTCAAACCACAGCATCTCGACAGGGTTCAGGTCAGGACTTTGACCAGGCCACTCCAAAGTCTTCACTTTGTTTATCTTCGGCCATTCTGAGGTGGACCTGCTGTTCTGGATCATTGTCCTGCTGCGGAACCCAAGATTGTTTCAGCTCGAGGTCACAAACAGATGGTGGGACATTCTCCTTCAGGATCTTTTGGGAGACAGCAGAATTCATAGTTCCGTTTATCACAGCAAGTCTTCCAGGTCCTCCAACCATCACACTAACACCACACTGTTGGCGTGATGTTGTTTTTCTGAAATGCAGTGTTACAGTTATTCCAGGTGTAATGGGACACACACCTTCCAAAGAATTCAACTTTTGTCTCGTCGGTCCACAGAATGTTTTCCCAAAAGTCTAGGGGATCATCAGGGGGTGTTCTGGAAATGGTTCTTTTTGCTCAGCAGTGGTTTTCTTCGTGGACATTTTTGCCATCTCTTTCTGATGGTGGAGGCAGGAACACTGACCTTAACTGAGGCAAGTGAGGCCTGCAGTTCTTTGGATGTTGACGTGGGGTCTTTGTGACCTCTTGGATTGGTTGTCGCTGCACTCTTGGGTGGCCGGCCACTCCTGGGATGGTTCGCCACTCTTCCATGTCTTCGCCATTTGTAGATAACGGATCCCACTGTGATTCGCTGGATTCCAGACTGGATCTCAATTACTCTTTCTCAACTGTTCCTGAATTTCGGTGAACCTCGGCATGATGTGTAGCTTTTAAGGATCTTTCGGTGGACTTGACTTTGTCAGGCAGGTCCTATTTCAGTGATGTCTCAATTGAGGACAGGTGTGGCAATAATCAGGCCTGGGTGTGGCCAGAGAATGTCCTCAGGTGTGATAAACCACATTTACAGTATGTTTTAACAAGGGGGGCAACACGGTAGGAGTGTCTAATAGAGTGGACAGTGAGTGGACACAGTGTTTAAACACTGCTGTGTCTGATCCACTCGTACCAGCAACACACAGAAAGGTTTTGAGGAACAGGAAGTATTTCACTCCACTGCTGATACTGATTTGCATCAGCAGCTAAAATATCCTCATCTGAAAATAGAGCCTGACTGAAGATAGACCAGCTCCAGTCAGAGGTGTGGAGATGTTCTGTGAACTTCCTGACGGCTTTACGACGTGATGGGACAGACTGTGACCCTGTCGTGTACCGACGGCCACCAGAGAACATCTGCATCTGTGTAGATACAGTTAAACCAGCTCTCCCACTGGTCAGGACTTCACTGGTAGACCTGAAAGTCACCGCGTGAATCCCACGGGGGGACGAGTACAAAACAGCATTATTAGGTCATAGCAGCCACCTAGCTCCCCCATAGCAACACACAAGCAACAACCTGCAACGCCATAGCAACCCACTCGCCAACATTGCCACCTGCCCAAGAGAAGAATGGAGTGGTGGTGGAAGGATAGAAGCATGAGGGAAAGAGGGATGGAGGAATGGAGGAGAGGGGGTTGCAGTGGAGGGGTGAGAAGGAGGGACGGAAAGAGGTGGGATGGAGAGATGGAGGGGAGGAGGAGTGGTTGGACGAGGGATAGAAAGGTGGCGTTGCGGAAGAATGGAGTGATTGTGGTGAGACAGAATGGAGGGGTGGAGGAAAGAAGGGATGGAGAGATGGGGAGGGTGGATGAAAGGAGGGATGGAAGGAGGTGGGAATGGGTTGCAGTGGAGGGATGAAGAGGACGGAAAGATGTGGGAGAAAGAACGGAGTGGTGGAGTGGTGGAGGGAATAGGGGTGGTGCCGTTGGAGTAGAACAGCTCTCTGTGGAGCTCAGTCGTTACTGTCGACTCAGCTGCAGCGCTTAGAACAACAGCTCAACCCTTCAGGAGAATTCCGAACTCAGCGTTCCGGAGTCGGAGACGCAGCAGCTCTGAGGCAATTCTAGAACTTGGCATGAGAACCATGACCGTGCTGATCAGACCAACCAGCTACTTCCTGTCAGGGTCTCCGACCTCACAAAACCAGAAAAACACACACACACACACACACACGCTCACAGGGCTTTATGAGGGGAAGTAAAGATCTCCCCAGCTTGGGGAATGCCATGAACTCAAGTGCAGGGATTATCTTGAGGAGTACAACACCACCCGGCAGCACAGCACCACCCAAGTGCTGCAGGGAACATAATATTCACCCATCACAACAGCAGCACCTCCACCACCAAATACACCCTAACCACCATCCACCCTGCACCTACAACTGCACCCCCATATTCAGAGCATCCAGAACGTCCTCACAGAGCTTCACTTTCTCCACATTCTGCTATGTTACAGCTTTATTCCCAAATGGATTCCTTTTCCCTCTGAATTCTACACACAGAACCCTGCGACGACAAAGAGAGAAGTTTGTTTGAAATCTTTGCTCGGCTCCTGATTTTGAGAAGGTTCTCCCATTCTTCTTTGCAGAACCTCTCAAGCTGAATCAGATTGGATGGGGAGTGTTGGTGCACAGCCATGTTTAGATCTTCAGAGATGTTCAATCTGGTTTAAGTCTGGGTTCTGGACGGGGCACTCAAGGACATTCACAGAGTTGTCTGTGTCGTCTGGTCACTCTACCATACAGGCCTGATTGGTGGGGTGCTGCTGAAATGGTTGACCTTCTGGAAGGTTCTCCTCTCTACACAGTGCTGGAGTTCTGTCAGAGTGACCATTGGGTTCTTGGTCACCTCCCTGAACAAGGCCCTCAGTCCAAGGCTAGGACTCAGATTCCGGGCCTGAACCTGAATTCTCTGATCAGATGTGTCGTTTGAACGTCCACAGGACATTTTCCACAGATGGGACCTCAGTCTGATCAGACAGCAGGTCTGTGAGTGCTTACAGGTGTCAAAACGAGACACATTCCATGCCACAGAGTTATCAGTATCGTCAGCCTCTTACACAACACCGCAGGTCTCAACACGAAGCCGGAGTTCGGCTCAACACACACACCAGCAAAACCCCAGAACACAACAATGGTTTCTGCACTGACGAGCGAGGAACGTCAGGCTGTGAAACAGTGTAACGCTCCCGGTGGAGCAGAGAGCAGGGCGTTCGGACAGCCTGTCGGCCGCAGATTCCCTCTCAGGGCGGCAGCGGGATACAGGAGAATTCCCAACACTAGGCGTGGGGCCCGTCTCCCGCAGCGCCTGTGCTTATCTCAGTGACGTTCCTGAACACGTTCACCTTCACGGACCACGATAATGAACACCTGATCTGTTCACAAGGGTCTTAACGAAAGGGAATCCCGGAGTGAACTGGAGAGTACCGGAACGTATTAGAGTGACACGGACAGCATCACGGTGTATTAAAGTGCATTATAGTGTACCGAGGTGTACGAGAGTGTTCTGGAGTGTGATAAGGCAGAGGAGCATGTATTTAAGTGTACAGAAGTGTACTATAGTGCACTGCAGTGGGTTACAGTGTACCGGAGTGTATCAGAGTGCACGAGAGTGTACTACAGTGTGTGTATCAGAGTGTGCAGCACTGTACTGTGCTGCATTTGAGTGCACTGGAGTGTCCTGTAGTGTATTACAATATATTAGCATAAATAAGAGTGAACTGTGTTAGAGTGCACTGGAGTGATCACGAGTTCTCTGACAGACGTGGAGGACGCCTCAGTGACGTGTCTGTTCTTCTTCAGATCAGTGTGGATTAATGAGGCTGTGAGCTAATCTCTCAACACACACACACACACACACACACACACACACACACACACCATATTTACATTACACAGATTACACACAGGGTAAATCACAGTAAGGAGGAAAACTCTCTCTTATTTCCTCCCTCATTCTCTCTCTCTCTCTCTTTCCGTCTCTCTCCCTTCTTCCCTCCGTCCATCTCTCTCTCTCTCTCTCTTTCCGTCTCTCTCCCTTCTTCCCTCCCTCCGTCCATCTCTCTCTCTCTCTCTCTCTCTCTCTCTCTTCCCCTCCCTTTCTCTTTCTTTGACACACTCTCTCTCTCTCTCTCTCTCTCTCTCTCTCTCTCTCTCTCTCTCTCCTTCCCTCCGTCCATCTCTCTCTCTCTCTCTCCCGTTTATTCAGCTCTAACACATGTTCTCCGTTCTCTCAGTCGGCTGGTCGAACGAGCCAATCAGACACAAAGGACTCTCTCCGCCGCCAGTCCAGCTGATCAGCCAGTCAACTCCAGACCAGCAGCATTTACTCCATCTTTACACCACCCATATTTCCCTCTTAATCTACCCATCCTTACACTCCACCTGCCCTCATGCTACCCTCTCTTTCACCTTTATTCCACCCAGCTCTACACCACCCTCTCTTTTACGTCACCTACTCTCATGCCACCTTGCCCCACCCACCTTTACACCACGCACACTAACACCACCCTTACTACACCCAGGCGTTCTTTCACTTTAGGCTCACTTTCACTTTAACTCCACCCACCTTCACAACACCCTTCATTCTACCTCTCGCATCTGCTCTTACACCCCTTTTACTCCACCCGTCATCCGCATACACCTCCTGTCCTTACTCCACCTGCCCTCACAGCACCCTTCATATATCCTACCCATACACTTCACCCACCCTCACACCACACTTTCTCCACCTTTACTGCTACCCCATTATGCCAACCTTACTACATCCTCCTTTCTCCACCTTTTCAAACACTCAATGCCCTTCCTCCATGTTTACACCACCCACACTCCACAACCCTTACTCCACCTGCCCCAAAGCATCTCAAAGTATCTCAGAAGACCCCCACTCTGAATGTGTTTGAACTTCAGCAGAATCCTCCTTTAAGGTTCTGCGCTGACTGCTCGTCTAAAGAGATGCTTCTTCTTGATACATGTCTCAGAGGATCTAGAACCGAAGCACAAACAGGCCTCTCGGATCACCAGGGAGCGAGCAGCCAGCATGATGTAGAGCAGCCAGAACATCTAATGCACTCTGAAAAATAAAATGGCCAAAACGTCGCTTCACACCACAGATGAACTACTTTTGGTTCCCCAAGGAACCTTTTAATGGACACTGACGTAAAAGAGACATGAGTGCAAAGAACCCAAGTTTTAAAGACACTGCCTTAAAACTAAATTTGCACCAAAAAGGGTCATTTAGTTGTAGGGGTTCTACGTAGATCCATGAAAATCAAGGAACCACTTGGTCCGCAGGAGACCAATGTCCAACGAGTCCATGTGTGAAGGAACATGTCCAGAAGGTCTGGTGTGATGGTGTGGGTGCTGTTTCGTACAATGTCAGATCACTTTTAGTCATCATTACAGACACTTTGACAGACCAGTTACATTAATGAGGTTCTGCAACCAGTGGTTCTACCTTTTCTGAACACACACTCCGGTGCTCTATTCCAACAGGACGGCGCTCGTCCACACACTGCTGCCGTCTCAAGATCTCGTCTTGAAGACACAGATACTACGCCGTGGTCGGTCTCATCTCCAGACCTGTCCCTGATTGAAAATGTGTGGATGCTATTGGACGCTCTATCAACACTCCACCCCTACCACACCATCTGCAGAACTGAGTGAGAACATTCAAGCTGCATGGGATGGATCATCACAGGACACCATTAGGAACCTCTACACCTCCATGCAGAGACGTCTGGCGTGTTGCGTTAAACCCGACGCCGTACTGAGTGACACCACTTCTGTATGAGTAGATCAATAAATATTGATCAGATCAGACTACAGTTATCATCAGTTATTATCAGCCAATGAGGTGCTTGGATTCTGTCTGTGTACAATAACATGCCTTTAAAGGGGAACTCCGCCCACGATTTGACATTTCTCTGCAGATCAGTGCTTGAGAAGAAGACGCGACTCCGATTCCTTTACAGTGGTGGTGAACGGAACCAGGAACCTTAGTTGCCATGACAACACACACACAGCCACTTCACTGACCATCCAAGGCAGCGGTGATTACGGATACACGTCATAACATTTTCTTTGGGGACTACTTTCTGCCGCACAACACCCACGTGTATCCCACCGCCACTGGAATGATGTGCGAATGCAAGCCAATGTTCTGGATCTCGGAGCTTCTCAGAAGTCAGCAAAACAGCAGCCCACGCATCAGCCGTACACTCAATCACTGGGTGCAACAACGGGAATCCGCTTCACCCCAATCTCACTGGCCTGTTGACATTTCAGCTATGGAATTTTAGGGAATTTTGGTGGAGCTTCCCTGTAAGTGGGAAATGCATGAGTAATTGAGGAGCAGAATCCAAGGAGGTCTTCAAGGGCCTACATTCCACTCTTTGTATAATGTACATTCTCACCCCCATTCCAATTCCCAATCCCAATAACACCCCATTACCAAATAACACTCACATTCCCAATCCAACTTCCAATCACATTCCCAATCCAATTTCCAATCACATTCCCAATCCCAATAACACCCCCATTCCCAATCCCAATAACACCCCCATTCCCAATCCAAATCCCACCCCCATTCCCAACCTCATTCCCAATCCGACCCCAATTCCCATTCCCAGTCTCAGACACTACCTGAGGAGACTGGAGAGGGTGTGAGAGGAGGACCCGTGTCCGCTCCCACCGCCTGTGCCGAAGCCAGCGGCGTTTCCGGATCCTCCTGCGGCTCCAGCGGCTCCGGCGGACTGCCTCTTCCCGCCCAGGAGCTTCTCCACGGCGGCGAGGTTCCCGGTGCGTGCCGCCTCCAGCAGCTCCTGCTCCTTCCCCATCTCCACCCGCGGCGCCGACACAGCGCTGCTCCGCCGCCTCCGGATCGCCAAGCGGCCGCCGAGCGTGTCTACAGCGTCCGACCCACTCCCCGCTCCCCGCCTCGGCTTCCCGATCCACACCGGGACAACTTTCCTCCCAGCGGCGCTCACATCCCCGCCCGCCCGCATTCCGCCGCGGACACGCCCCCTGCCTGTTCGGAGCAAGAGCTGCGGACCAATCCGCGTACGCGGCCCGAGGTTCACTGACCAATCGCAGCACAGGGGCGGGACCTTATTGAAAACGGGTGTGGAATGCAAATCCGCCCGCAAACTTCCTCCGGCCCTCACAGACACGTCACTTCCGGCCAGACTGAGTCCCTCTGCTGTCTGTCTGTTTGTCTGTTTGTTTGTTTGTTTGTTTGTTTGTTTACAGCCCTGTGACACTTTTAATCACACTGATTAGATGATCACCACTTCAGGAACTGGGATCAATAAAATGGCTTGTTCTTCCCAGTGGACCAATACACAGTATTGATCTGTGTGTGTGTGTGTGTGTGAGAGAGAGAGAGAGAGAGTATGTGTATGTGTATGTGTGTGCGTGTGTGTGTGTGTGTGTGTGTGTGTGAGAGAGAGAGTGTGTATGTGTATGTGTGTGCGTGTGCGTGTGTGTGTGTATGTATGTATGTTAGAGGTGCAGAACTGATCAGAACAGACTGATTGATCAGCTGCGTGTTTGTGATCAAAGTGCACTTTACCTGTCGTTGGATATTAATCACCCTGACTGTCCACGTTGTGGTTCTATAATTCCAGACTGTAGTTTCTCTGCAGACTTTGTTCTCCTCCTTTCACCCTGATCTTCAATGATCAGGACCCCACAGGACCACCACAGAGCAGATATGGTGTGGGTGGTGGGTCATTCTCAGCACTGCAGTCACACTGACATGGTGGTGGTGTGTAAGTGTGTGTTTCTGGTACGAGTGGATTAGACACGGCAGTGCTGCTGGAGTGTTTAAACACCTTTTTGCGTTTCTGCAACAAATACAACAGAGTTCTGTTTTGGGTTCATTACGACTCACTGGAAGTTTCTGCTGGATGTGTAACGTTATTTTCATTACCAGCAAAGTTGGGTTGTAATATCACCCAGGGTGCCATTTACATATTTGCTAAAATTAAAATAAATCCTTAATCGAAGTAACTGTTCAGGAATGCAGTCAATAATGTCAAGCGAAAAGTCGTTTGGACTGCAGTGTGTCTTTATAATGTGTGGTCAGTTTAGCCTGACTGACCACAAACATGTTTCATTCATTGTTGTTTGGTCTGATTATTGTAACACATATCACTTATTTCTTTACAGTTGTGTTAAGCTTTGTGTATCTGTTTCAGTTTGACCATTTCAGACTGACCGTTTCAGATTGACTTTCAGACTGACTGTTTCAGGCTGACCATTTCACTGACCGCTTCAAATGGACTGTTTCAGACTGAGGGTTGATTGAGGGTCAGAATGATTGAGGGTCAGAATGATTGAGGATCAGTGAGGAGAAATATTAGACTTTGTTCTGTTTTCAGAGACTCTGTGAATAATGTAGTGTAATTACAGTAATTAAGTGATGTGGTATTTAGATGGTAAATGTGTGTAAATTAATATTCATTAAAAGTCTGTATTTCTGTTGTTTTTTTTTTAGAATAATAAAGCTCTTAAAGGACTTTTATGAAAGCGTTTTTTTCCGGGACTCTTATTTTGAGCGGAAGTGCTGTTTTCTCGGCGCCGCTGCTGCCGAATGTTGAGTGAATTTAACAGTTTATAGAGAAAAGGGCTCTGAACGTCTGATCCACCTTCAGCTGCAGAACAGGTACAGAACCGGTTTACAGATTTAATGACTTTATTCTCTCTCACACAGAAACTGTGTGTGTGTGTGTGTGTGTGTGTGTGTGTGTGTGTGTGAGAGAGAGAGAGGGAGAGAGTGAGAGAGAGAGGTGGTGGTGGTGGTGTGTGTGTTTGGTGGGTGTGGTGTGAGGTTGCAGTGTGTGTGTTTGGTGTGGTGTGTGTGTGTTTGGTGTGGTGTATGTGTTTGGTGGGTGAGGTTGTGGTGTGTGTGTTTGGTGGGTGGGGTTGGAGTGTGTGTGTTTGGTGGTGTGGAGTTGGAGTGAGTGAGAGAGAGAGGTGGTGGTGGTGGTGTGTGTGTTTGGTGGGTGTGGTTTGAGGTTGGAGTGTGTGTGTGTGTTTGGTGTGGTGTGTGTGTTTGGTTTGGTGGGTGAGATTGTGGTGTTTGGAGTGGGTGTGGTGTGAGCTTTGAGTGTGTGTGTGTTTGGTGTGGTGTATGTGTTTGGTGGGTGAGGGTGTGGTGTGGTGGGTGTGGTTTGGTGGGTGAGGTTGTGGTGTGTGTGTTTGGTGTGGTGTGTGTGTGTTTGGTGGGTGTGGTGTGGGGTTGGAGTGTGTGTGTTTGGTGTGGTGTGTGTGGTGTGGTGTGGTGTATGTGGTACAGTATTGTTTTGGTGTTCTGCAGGCTGTAACTGCAGTCGGTTTGAAGTTGTATCATTGAATCATCTCGTTGTTCCGATCGATCGTCGATCATTTCAGAGAAACGAGTCTGAACATGAATATAATCTGTGTATCGAACGCCGCAGAAGATTAAATCATAGTGGGCAGATCATCTCTGCTTCAGGTCGACTCGGCGCACAGAAACAATTTCACTTCAATATCAAGCAGCAGAATTTGTTACACACTGACCTGAGACCGATCTCGACACTACCGCGGTCTCTCAGATCCTTTGTCTCGCTGGTGCCACTACCAGCGTGCCGGTAATATCTGCACCACCGGTATGGCGTGCAATATGCTCACACCATCCCACACTACAGTGCGACCACTCTCAAACTCCTCCAGCTGTTCGAGGGGTGCTGCCAACACCGGTCAGACCGGTACAGCAACATCGCCCGTCCTTACGTAACAATCACAGCCGAACGTGGAACTCCAATCAACGATTCCTTCTGGGTGCAACTATTTTTTTGACGAATGTAATATAGTGATGCTGCTTACAGTCCATATGCAGGATCTACCTGCCCTACAGAGGGGGGCATTCAGCATGGTGCCATGGTGATGTGGTGGATCAGGGCAGGGTGTTGCTGTGTAGGCGATTGACAGTGTACTGTGCTGATCTTGCATTGTTTCCCCCGCAGACCGTGCGCAGTATGGCAGATCCGTGCCGCGTGAAGGAGGAACCTGCAGCCACAGAGGAGAACTCGGGTTCTTCACAGTCAGTCAAACAGGAGGCGGGAGATACGTCTTCCACAAACACTCTCCCACAGGCACAGCCAAGCGGTGTGAAGGAGGAGGATAAAACGGTGACACACACACACACACACACACGCACGCACGCAGAGGCAGAGTGGTCAGAATACTTTACTGACCCTTACTGTTCTGTCTGTTCTTCTCAAATGTTTCATAGTCGTTATGGAAATGTGTGTGTGTTTGTAGGTTTTGAGTAAGGAGGCTACAGGCGGAGAGGAAGATGAAGAAGCTCACTCCAGTGGTCAGCATTCCTCACCATCCAAAAAACTGAAGCTGGAGGCTGATAAGAAGAAGGAGAAACGGCACAAAGTGGATGAAGACGAGATCCAGAAGATGCAGTGAGTTCTGCTGATCCCAGGGACGTCGCCTGGAATGCTTTAATACTCTGCAATACTGGGTTCTCTGAACGCTCCTTTAAATCGGACGGGTTTGAGATGTTGGTGTTGATGAAGTGATTGTTATGGTCAGTTTGTGTGTTCAGTAATAAACAGCGTTCTCTGCTCCCGCAGGGTTCTGGTTTCCTCGTTTTCGGAGGAGCAGCTGAACCGATACGAGATGTACCGACGCGCTGCTTTCCCAAAAGCCGCCATCAAACGAGTAAGTTGATCTGCTTTCTTCATCTTCCTTTCCTCTGTGGTTCTCAACCAGTCCCCCGAGTCCCCAGTTGGTCCACGGTTTTGCTACTGCCCAGCTCGGAACAGAACTTGGGACGTCTGGAGGTCCAGAGGAGTGTTTTGAGAGCCAGTGGTTTAGGTTAGAGGGTTGTGTTCAGTTGTGTTTACTCTTGTTCCAGCTGATCCAGTCCATCACGGGCTCCTCCGTCTCTCAGAACGTCGTCATCGCCATGTCCGGCATCTCCAAGGTATTCGCTGGAGAGATCGTAGAAGAAGGTAAGCAGACCAGGTTTGAGAGACGGTGGGTTTTACCCCACCTGGTGAAACACACATACATTAGTGAATTCACACACTAGGGGGCAGTGATCACACGTGCCCAGAGCGACACTGTAGGGTACCTAGACAGACACTTCGATCTAAGCAGACCGGGTTTCGTGTGTAGTTGTGTTACACGGTTCTGGTGCAGCTCGTACAGCTCCACCAAAGTTACATAGTGCAGTAGCAGTGTTGCAGCCTGAGGTGGGAATGGAGATGCCATTCTCCCCATGACTGTCAGTGGAGCATCAACCTGACTGTGTGTGTGATTTGTTTCTCTCCACAGCACTGGACGTGTGCGAGAAATGGGGGGACACGCCTCCTCTTCAGCCCAAACACATGAGGGAGGCGGTGAGGAGGTTAAAGAGCCGGGAGCAGATCCCCAACACCAAATACAAACGCACCCTCTTCCACTGACCTTCATCAGGATTGGACCCTGGAGCTCACCTGCAGACCTACACAGCTTACAGGTCACATGGTTTTTAATGGGGCGTGGCCACAAATGAACCCACTTCACATATTCAAATGAATCGCAAATCACATGCGTATTAACATGTGACCATGTCCCATTAAAATGACCATCGTTATGACATCAGAACCCCAGAGGAACAATTCCACTGCTCAAACGTTAAGTGATAGTTCAACCAACTCCAACCGTTCATTTAGAAATCGACCTTTATTTTTAATGATCAGTGCTTTTAGTTTTACACTGGAGCAACAAGTACCATGTAACCAAGTAATGGACGCTGGTACAATGGAGATGAGCCACTGCCATTCCCGTTGGGTCACTCCATGCATGTCTGACAGTCCGTCGGTTCTACCTCTCCATGGTTCATATGGGTCTTCCCAGTCCGTCAACGTGCCATGGTTGTATCTGTACAATCGATATGGAGCACTATATGCCGATGGTTCCGTTAAACTCTTCCAACTGCAGGAATTGCGAACTCTTCTCCGAGGCATACTTCACTCGCAAACGATGCTCCAACACAACGATAAGACCTGTCCTTGCTTCCGTCACGTGAGCAGCTGATCGTGAAATTTGAATCATTTGCATGTCTCACGAAGTCAAACCCACCCACCACGTTTAATTCCTGTCGACTGATTCCTTCGGTCGTCCTTCTCTGCTGTCCTCAGTCATGGCTGTTGTCACTCCACGCATGTCGGACAAGCCGGTTCTACTGCTTCGTCTAGGTCTCCCAGACCCTTCGTGTCGCTGCTGCGTGCCTTCTTCCATCCACTGCCACCAACGGCGCGCCATGGTGATATCCGCACAGTCGATATGGAGCACCAGACTGGTTCCCTCAAAAGTGTTCCAGCTGATGGAATTGCCTCTGAACTCTTCTCCGAGACATTTTTCACTCGCAAACGATGCTCCAGCACAACAGCATGAGTCACAGGCGTGACGGAAGACCTCATATAGTCAGTCAGGCGCAGCGATCACGATGTCTTGTAGCTCCGGTGTAAAACTAAAGAAGCCTCTGATTTCGGATAAGGTTTGTGGAACACTGGGAAACTTTCACCCTGAACTCTCACTTTAACCCCAGTTTGTGGATTGACTAAAAGGAGTGTCCCCGAGCTCTGCTGCAGTTCGGCAGGAGTGCAGCGTTAAAGGTAGCGCAAGCGAGGAGAGTGCCGGCTCTGTGTGCGTCTGAAGACGCGGGACGGCTGGAATGTGAGGAATGGAACGCCACTCCTCTGTTTGTTTACTGGGAGATGAGAATGGGAGTGCATTACACTCCCGTTCGGTCTCAAAGCGCCTCACGGTCACTCCCCTGGGACGTCCCAGCCTGCTCACACCCAGCTCTGTGGTTCAGCTGTAAATACGTTTTTATGCTTTTGTTTACTGTTTGTTTAGATGTTCAGAAAATAAACAGGTGTAAAGATCACACAAAGTGAACTTCTGTTTTTAGAACATTTTCAAAACATTCCTTTTTTTTTGTCCATAAATGGAAACTAAACTGCGAAACCAGACCGTTTGAAATTGTTTACCGATATTACAAAATTTAACCTTCACATATAAGCTATGCAATCGATTCAGCCTACCGCAGTTTAGCCCCGCCCATTTTCCACCACCCACTCTCTGTGGTTGTGACATCATAGTCGTGAAAATAACCAGACGCTGTAAATAAAACGCGTCTCAAGTTTCAGGTAAAATTTTATTTCTTTTTCTTCACAGACAGTCATGGTTCACAGAACCAACTTTTGTTTATGCTTTAATATTCGATGGCGATACAAAATGTGAGTTCATTAACACTGTTGGCGAACAGAGCAGTGAGTTTCTACACGGTGGGGTGAACAGTGTGTGCCGTCGATATGTAACGAGATGATAACGGAATAAAACCCTTTCTGTAAACCCACCTGCTGCCCAACACGACCCATAACCACATCAACAATGTTATTACATCCATTAGTAGCATCCTGTCATTAATACTCCGACTACAGTCTTACAGGCTGTCATAACAACGGAAACAAGTAAACGATTCAGTGAACTGAACTGCCGTCCTTTTGGCAAAGTCCGAATACACACCTATCGGGAGCGGAGTGTGTACCGAGAGAACATGACCTATTAAATCAGCACAGAACCAGTACGCCTGTTCTTTACGGCTGTAAACCTCAACGATTCAATCAGTGAATCAGTGAATCACAAAAGCTCATTACTGTTTGGCACTGCTGTGCATCAGGACATTCAAGATAAACGGGTTTTATACTCGTTAAAAAATAGCTGCACCCAGAAGGAATCGACTGACTGCCATGGAGTCACTCAGAACAGGACGACGCACGTCCTGCCGTCTCCTGCCGTCTCAAGATCTCATCTCCAGACCTGTCCCTGATTGAAAATGTGTGGATGCTATTGGACGCTCTATCAACATTCCACCCCTACCACACCATCTGCAGAACTGAGTGAGAACATTCAAGCTGCATGAGATGGATCATCACAGGACACCATTAGGAACCTCTACACCTCCATGCAGAGACGTCTGGCGTGTTGCGTTAAATCCGACGCCGTACTGAGAGACACCACTTCTGTACGAGTAGATCAATAAATACTGATCAGATCAGATCAGTTATCAGTTATTGATCCTGATCACATTTCCTTCTGGGGACAGTTATAATCTGACAGTGTAGTTATTATTTTAATTCAGTAAACAGTTCTTCTAGGTGTAATACTGGATTTACGGTACTTTAAAAGGGGAAAACAATTTGGGAGTGCCAGTGTCCCAGCCCCATTAGCACTCTCCCCCATCACACAGGATGCTTCTGACTCGAGGAGGGCATATGCCTCCAATGAAACACATGAAGTCAGCCGTGCCAATGTGTATCATTGCTGGGCGGCCAATGCGCTCGGAGGAAAGCGCCGGCATAACACTGAGTGTGATGTGGGGAGAGCGCCATCGACCCACCCTGAGAGAACGGCCAATTCTGCGCCCTCAAACTTCGGCTGCCGATGGCAAGCAGCATGACCCTGGATTTCGAACCTGCGATCCTCGGATCATAGACCGCTGAGCCACTACAAGCGTACCAAAAATTACGGAACTGAAAGATCTTATGATTCACTGAATCAAGTCATGATTCACACAGAAGACTGCCTCTGAGGACTGAAGCGCTTCTCATTTACTCTAAAACGTAACACCTTTTAGCTTAAAAACTCAAAAAACACCCTTAAAACTGAGCGTAAACACATCCTCTGAGATACTGTAAACTAAACAACATAAACTGAAACCTTAAAGAGCAACTCCAGTCCGAATCCGGAAAACTACCAGGTACAGTCTGGCTGGAAGCCAGCATGCTAAAGCCACACTGGCTGCAGGTGGCGCACTAATGCCGCGGTAGCATTTTGGAACAAGCGTGAGAAATTCTAGGGTACAGCTGTACGTAGTGACCCACTCGTGATTATATCACGACTAACAGAAGCCACTCCTCAAGAACCCCAACGAACGTGGAGTAAGAGGGCGGAGCTTAAAGGCAGCTAGTGTTGCTCTTTAATGAAGACTTGTTCACTTTCCAAAATCATTCGTTTTAAAGACACAAATAAATACAAATAAAATAGAATCTGAATCTAGTAAACAAAGAACTCGTGCAGTTCACATCCAAAACAGTGTTAAACAACTGCCTACAAAATAAAAGTCCTAACAAAATAAATTTCCTGTAAACTGAGGTTCAGTTTGTGACCTTGACTAATATTGCACTTGTGTCAAATATCGAGTCATGCATTAAAGTACTTAGAAAAAGAGGAAAAAAGGAAGTGTGTGTCATGCAGTCGGGATTCATCTACAGCTTCCAGTTTGACGGAGGAGGGAAATCGTACGGAATATCTGTTCTCTTTTGTACAGTATGACGAGTGCCGGCGTGCGGAAGACACAGTAAAGTGATAGTTGGTCTAAAAGTCTACAACAGACAATTCACACGAAACAGCGAGCCGTACACTCACGTGACCACCAGGGGTCTCCCTTCTGTCCGTAGTGACGGACAATGTCCAACATGGGGCGCCATGTTTAAAGAAACAATTTCCGTCAAATACAGACCCTGAAACGGCCACCAGTTAGCACTGCACCACTGACTGCATGCTAATTGGTGTCTACTCGCATCCATTCATTATTAGCTACATTAGCATGACTGCTTTACCAGCAGCTTTAACGGACAAGTGAAGATATCTGTTCGATACTAAAACGTGGAGATACGTACCAGTCTTCTACCTTTAGTTAACAATTTGTGAATTAGCTTCAGTGCTAATTGGTATACATCATCTTCCACTGCTTGTTAGCTACATTAGCCTTATAGCTCCAGTGCTAACAAGTAACAGTATAATGTATACCCCACCAATTAGCACTGAAGCTATGAGGCTAACGTGGCTAATTGGTGTGGTATACGCTTACATTACTTCTTCGTACATTAGTCGTATAGCAGTACCAGTTTAGTATTTAGAGCACAGGCGTCTGATGATCATCAGGATGGCACAGGTAACAGATCAGACGTTTAAAGAGCAACACCAGTAAAATAACGTTAAACAGTAATCAGACAGTCGGATAGCTGGTTGTCTGTTACCGTTACTCAAAGATAACATCTGTTTACAGAGAATCTCGGCTTAAAAACACCAACGAAAAGTGTGCTTGTGGTTGTGGGTGAGGGCTGTACACCAGCAGCGACGATGCAGGAGGAGACGGATGAAGACGATATTCTTATTTAGCGTCTTGGTTATAAGTACGTCACATCCAGTGGCCACACCCCCCAGAAAGAAGAGCAGAAAGGAGGCGGTGCTAAAAGTCAGCTGGTGTTGCTCTTTAAATAAGAGGGTGTGTGTAATCTGAAACACTAAATCGAATCACACACACACACACACACACACACACACACACACACACACAATAACAGTAGATGTGACGACAGTGTTGTTGATCTGGAGGCTCCTGTCTGTGTCTCTGTGATGCCCCCTGCTGGTGGGAGAAGTTACAGTGTGAATGCAGGGTTGTATTTGTGGATCTCCTGCAGGAGGCGCTCTCGCTCCGACAGTGCTGCAGCAAGAGCAGAGTGGACGTCACACAGCTCCGACTGCAGAGCCTCCACCTGCGTGCGTACACACACACACACACACACACACACACACACACACACACACACCACTGTATTTAACTGTAATATGTAATTCCCCTTTATGTGAAACATGGTGGTGGTAGACCCCATGTTTTTGGGTGGGTGGGGCTTAGAGGGGTATCACAATGCTAAATACACATTAGTACCTTCGTCTCTCCACCCGGCTCACAGCAGTCTCTGTTCTGGCTACTGGCTTCTGATTGGCTGGCAGTAGCTGCAGGAGAAAAGTAAAGGTCAGAAGAGATTGGAAGTTTGTTCATCCTGCCAGTTCAGGGGATCAAACCGGCGACCTTCCAGTCCCGAACCACCTGCCCACGACTGAACACCAGAGAGAGAAAGAGAGAAACTCACGTCTGAGTGTGAGTCGTCCATCGTCCAGACGCTCCAGAACTAAGCCATCCAGATAGAAGGAAACAGGGACAGGCTGGGGGGCAGTGGGGTACACCCGTGGACCGTCATCCTAAAACACACGAAAATGGGTCTCGCAGGCTGCAGGTAATGGGCACCAAGTACTGATCCATACACACCGGTATTCTAGGCTTTATTCTCGGTCCAGCAGTGACACTGAGGGGTTTAAACACTCCAGCAGCTCTGCTGTGTCTGATCCACTCGTACCAGCAACACACACTAACACACCTCCACCATGTCAGTGTGACTGCAGTGCTGAGAATGACCCACCACCCACATCATATCTGCTCTGTGGTGGTCCTGTGGGGTCCTGATCATTGAAGATCAGGGTGAAAGGAGGAGAATAAAGTCTGCAGGAAACAGATGAACTACAGTCTGAATTATAACGACTTATTTCTTCTCGGGTCTAAATAACGGTTTATATTCTCATTGTTTTGGATTATAGAGTTTGCTGAGTAAAGCCGCTGTTGGTCTCGACCTCACAATGTGATCTGATGTGAATGGGACGCATTCTGCGAGTGCCAGTGTCTCCAGAGTTTTCTGGTCCACCTGCAGTAGGGACTGTGCTTCTGTACAGTTCCAGTTTAATCTGGGATAAACTCTGACTCCAGTATATCCCAGACTAAGTGTGGGAAACCCGAAGCACACGGACCTTCAGAGTGAGGCTGGTGTTGTAGATCCTCAGTCTGATTGGTGGGGGTTCAGCAGTCAGCTCATCCTCCAGGAACGGCCCGAGTGTGTTCAGCGTGGAGGTCAGCAGCTCTGCCCGGCAGCCCTGAACACACACCTCCAGGAACCCCACCCCTTCTGCTGATGCACAGTGCTGACCTGCACCGGGCCCCCCCTCCACCCGCACACACACCACCGGAGGAGCCTCCGGGACGGGGAAGTGCGGGAGGGATGACGGACCACCTGAAGGAGAGTTCAGTTTCAGCACCAAAGCTAAGAAGGGACAGAAGTTTATACTCCGCCAGGTAACACTGGAGCTCACCCTGCGTCAGCGCCAGTCCAGCCAGCAGCTCGGTCACTCTCTGGTTGCCCATTTGCTTAGGGTTGAGGGACTGGACCTCAGTCGCCATGACAACATCCTCCCCACGCAGCTCCATCAGAGAGCAGATCCCGGTCAGAGACAGCAGCAACACGGACACCTGCGAGACAGGAGAGTTCAACACAAACAGTGAGACACACACTTCAGTATTTCTGTCACCTCCGAGACAAAAGCAAAACTCGTCCGTTTATTAACGATGAGTGTAACGTGAAAGTAAGTAAATAAACAGTTATTTTGTGTGTGTGCTTACCTTGTCCTGAGAGAGGTCCTCTGTGCTCTGGGACAGAGAGCTGCTCAGATCGGCTGATGAGCCCCCTTCTGTCCCTGCAGCAGGACTGACTCGGCTACCTGAGTGCACTGGCGTACCGTTAGGACGCATAGACTCCAAACCAGACTCTACCGAGGGAGACAGAACCAATTTCACGGGTTGAGGACAGCTAACGGAAATGAACAGTGCTGAAACATGAGGCAACAAAATGTGTGCTCGTGGTACCAGAGTCCAGCAGGATGATGAAGTTCTCGCTGGTGTCGCTGTCCACAGACAGGCCATCATCAGCCACGCTGCTGTCCAGGAGACCGCTGTCGCAGGAATTCTGGGAAGGCGAGTGTTTAAGGGGCTGCAGACGCAGACTGGAGTCATCTGGCCGAGCGGTCTGTTCCCTGCACACACAAACACACACACACACACACACACACACACACACCCCAAAAACAGAATAATTACACAGTGCTTTATATAATATCTGTAAGAAACCCAAACTCTATACACTGGAAAAGGGATATCAGCCCTTAAACACTTCAGAAACGAGTGAACACAGCTACGTGAAGCTGCCACCCTCAGGGTCTTACTTTGCTTGAGCGCTGAAGAGTTTGGTCATGGCTGACCCACGGCTCAGGATGCTGAAGGCGTCTTTTGTCATGGACAGTGCCCCCTTGGTGATGTCCAGAGAGGCGTTCAATGCGTCTTTCGTGACATCTTTGGTAGCATTGAGGGCATTGGACAGCTCCCCCTCCAGACTGAAGGTGGACGTGTCTCGGGTCATGGCTGGAGAGAGAGGAGGGGACGTGACCACCGTCACAGCCTGGGACTCTTTGTTCAGAGTGGTTTGTTCATCTGCTTCTTCCACAGCTTCACATGCTTCCTCCACTGACCCTTCACCCTCACCATCACCCTCGTCTGCCTGGTCAAGCGTTCCTCCGGCGCGGGCCTGAGCGATAAAACAACAACGTGTTTAATTATATGAAACAGAGGAGGACTGAGCGTTGTGTTACAGTATTTTTAGCCAAACTGTCGGGGCCTTACCGCGTCGTTTTCCCCGATGCTGCTGTCCTGCAGGTTTCTGGCTTTATGGGATGGAGATGTTTCGGAGTCCGTTATGCTCTGAGTGTCCGTGTCCTCTGGTGAACCAGCGTCCTCTTCCGGCTCTGCCGCAGTGGGCGGCAGCAGGAGGCTCAGCTCTAGCGCCTCCAAGAGGACAGAGACGCACACTGCACGATGATCAGCCTGCTTGTCTACTGAAGTGTGGTGGGAGCCCTGAGGATCACGAGTCAGATCACCAGCCAGCCGGGCAAGGTAGTCCTTCATCCTCAGGAGGGCGACATACTGGTAGTGGCTCAGGCACGCTTTAAGTGGCATGGCTGACTGTGCCAGGATGTGGATTGGTGCTGAGGGAGCTTCAGGTACCCCCTGGTCAACTTGCCCCAGCAAGACATGGTTTGTTTCTTTGGGCTGTTTTTCATGGCGTTTAGGGGCATCAGGATTACTTCCTGTGGGTGTTACAGAAGTTACACTCAGGGAGTTCGGGTGGCACATCCACACTGACATGGCAAACGGTTCCACAAACGGCAACACTCTGCCCTTAGGTCCTCGCCGGGTACCTTCAAAGCTCAGCCCTGCCTGGGACAGGCTTAAACACCAGATGTCCCGCGACCGGCTCGGCCATTTCTCAGGAGCGGAGTGACGAAATGCAGATGGCAGAGGGTGGAATGTGTTCCGGTCACGAGGGAAAGGTGGGTTTGGTGATGTCTGGAAGAAAGGTCGAGTGGAGAACCTGGAGAAGACACCTTGCAGGTCGGAGCACGAGCCATGAGGGCAGTGGCGGGTGTTACTCAGCACAGCCTGGGGGAGGTTAAAGCTCAGAGACTGAGGACGATCTGGGTGGTCCAGGATGGAAGAATCCAGAGGAACCACCAGCTACGAAGAAAAACATGACCAGTCAAAACCAATGTAGATGCTAGAAACATCTGATTATCCAAATATTCCATATCTGTGAGGGTAAAAGTCTGATCTTCTGCTTTCAGTATCTGCTGCGCCTCACCTTGTGCAGCAGTAACTGTAACTAAACATTTCCATAACTTGCTCTATTTGCAGATGTAGAACAACAGGCCCAAACCGTGACGCTACCACCACCACGTTTCACAGATGGGGTGAGGTTTTCCTCTCTCCAAACATAACATTCTCATTTAAACTGAAAGATCTATTTTGGTCTCATCCATCCACAAAACACTGGCTCGTCCACATGATCTTTATCAAACTGCAGACGGGCAGCAATGTTCTCCTGATGGTGAACTCATGAACATTAACATTAGCCAATGTGAGAAAGGCTAACCTCTTTAGAGATGCTTCTGTAACCTTTTCCAGGCTGATGAGCATCAACAGCTCTTCTTCTGAGCTCCACAGAAACCTCCTTTGTTCTCCATAATACACTTCCACTAACGTGAAGATCAGACTTTGACAGAGCCCTGTTCTTCAAATAACAGGCCACGCCCACTCAGACCTGATTGGCTCCCACTGGAAAACACTGGACTCTAATTTCACCTTTGGATGATCTGCTGATCCTGAAGGTTCTCATAATTTCACCCTCACAGATCTGGAACACTGGATCATTTTCCTCCATAGATAAATGACCAGCGTCTCATTTTCCCCCACCTTCAGCTGCGTAATGTCCACTCTGAGATCCACGTGCTCATCGCTCTTGCTGCTGTCCTGCAGGTGGTAGAAGGCTTTGACCTGGTCCAGGGTCCGCAGCAGACCTCGGGAGAACAGTGCCATCCACAGGAGGCTGGGGGCGTCTACACACAGCTGTAGGCCGTTCAGCTGACCGTACAGGTTAGAGCAAGGCACTGCAGGGGGACACATTATTCAGTGTATAATCACAGCTTCAATTATTGTAGTCACATGCACCGCCTCTGAAAGAGGATCCGGCAATCTTCTGCAGCACTAGGAGCTACGGGCACTCAAGCGTGGTGATACCAGAACTGCAGACACAGTCTCCATCGGCTGATTCTCCATCTGTTGTTTCATATTGTAGGAAAAGTATCTTATTGTAACGTATTTTAGGTGTCTTGGTGTATTTAGTGTGCTTTATATCTTATATCCGCAGCAGTGACAACGGCACTCACAGCACAAACAGAACAGCATTACAAGAGCTACTGTGGACATGGAGATATCAGAACTCTGACAGACGGGGAGAGTAGTTAAGCTACTTACCTGCCTTTAAGGAAGCTTTAAAAATAGTATGTATTTTGCACTCAAAGCAAAATTAGACAGTGTGAGTGGAATTCCCAAAAGCACAGAAAAGCTGTTTTTAAAATCCCAATTTCCCCCAAATTTGGAAGTTCAATCTCAGTCTATCACATACGATGTTCCCGAGACAAGGAAGGTGAAGACAAGCACATGCCTCCTTTGAAACGGTCCCCACTGTATCATTGCTGGGCAGCCAATGCGCTCGGAGGAAAGTGCCGGGTCCCCAGCTCCGATACAATGGCTAACAGATGCCTGTGCCGGTGGGTGTGATGTGGGGAGAGAGTGCCATCTACCCACCCAGACCAGTCACTTTAATGTGGTTATGGTTATAAGGGTTAGCTATAGGGGCAGCTGTGGGCTGGTGACTGGAAGGTTGCCAGTTCCATTCTCTGACTGTAGCAGACCGAAGTCGTACCAGGTGTTCCGGGGCTGTGGGGGAAGTAGTACTCCGTGAACTGCAGGTGGATGGCAGGTGTGTTTTCCGGCAACTGAAGTGACTTGCGGTTACAGGAGAGAAGAGACTGGGTTTTCTTGCTGTTGCGCCCCCCAGTGGACACCTGAGAATAGAAAGTGATGGGAATTAATTGTGTTGCTGAGGTGAAGCACCAAAGGATACCAAGGAATATTAGACAGATTTATTAATTTGCCAAAATTTAATTTCATGCGGTGAATGAGGTATAAGTACAGAAGTGTACACAGAATAGTGTGACTCATGCTGCCACGTAGTGTCATAATAGGGACTGATATTTCTCTCTGGGTCAGTTCTGGAGCAGTGTGACGTTACTGGCCTCAGCAGAAGAACATCAGGCTGTGATGACCCTCAGCCGGAACACTGTGAACGGTGGGAGGTGATTCAGCACTGCTTTATGAGTTTTTCCAGTGTTTTATACTGGACTCACCAGCAGCATTAATCAAAATTACAAGTCCTCATGGTCTCACTGTCCACGCCATCAGCTCCTCTGATCACACAGGAGCTCTTTGTGGTTCTATAATTCCAGACTGTAGTTCATCTGTTTCTCTGCAGACTTTATTCTCCTCCTTTCACCCTGATCTTCAATGATCAGGACCCCACAGGACCACCACAGAGCAGATATGATGTGGGTGGTGGGTCATTCTCAGCACTGCAGTCACACTGACATGGTGGTGGTGTGTTAGTGTGTGTTGCTGGTACGAGTGGATCAGACACAGCAGTGCTGCTGGAGTGTTTAAACACTGTGTCCACTCACTGTCCACTCTATTAGACACTCTTACCGAGTGTCTCCACCTTGTAGATGTAAAGTCAGAGACAGAAGCTCATCTGTTTCTGCACAGTTTGTGTTGGTCGTCCTCTAGTCCTTCATCAGTGCTCACAGGACGCTGTCGGCTGGACATTTCTGGTTGGTGGACTGTTCTCGGTCCAGCAGTTTAAACACTCCAGCAGCACTGCTCTGTCTGATCCATTTGGTGGATGCTAAGCTGTTGTGTCCCAGGTGGTTGTTTTTTTGCCATGGCATATCAAACCAAACTCCATAATTATAATAAAGGGAATATTTGCTGATGCATTGGGGTTTGAGAAACCTTTGAACCAGCAGGTGGTGCCAGTGAGCACAGTCTGGAGAGCTTATCAACTGGAGCCAGTTTCCCAAAAGCTTTGTAATTTAAGAATCATCTTACGTGACGCTTCTGGGAAACCCAGCCAATCAGAATGCAGCCGACAGAATTCTCAGGTGTGGGAGGAGTGTCTGTGGTCGCGACTCTGTCCCAAACCGCACACCACCGTCCTGAACGGTGTGTAAAATAGTGCAGCTGATTGATCAGTGTTTATATTTTCACTGTGGAAGAGCTTCGCGGTTCTGTCTTTGCGGAGATAGGACAGAACCGAGCGTCTGGGCTGAATTTGCATGAATTCTTGTGACTGCAAACCGCAAAATCCCCGGGAGACTGAAATGTACTGGGCGTGTGAGGAGAACTCCCCCTCAGCTCAACACTCAGCTCACAATGAGACCAAAAATGAGTCAGTGCAACATGTGATGGAGTGATGTCAGGTGGTTCCCTCAGCAGAGGTTTCTGTTCCCTCAGCAGACACATGGGGTTTCTCCAAAAGCAGAGGAACATCTCCTTCTTGCTTTGCTAATACGAAGCATTCAGTCTCTCTCCATCCCACACGATTCAACAGACCTTAATATTAGAGTACTAGACTTACATACTAATATATGCAAATGAGCTCTGGTCTGATTGGCTGTTGTTCACTGTGCTTCAGAGGAGTTTAACTGCGGAGGCTGAATGGGTGGAGCTAAACTGACGTGTGTGTTGATATAGACCTGGTGGATGTCCAGATCGTCCACGCGGAACACCATGCAGCTGGAGCGGAGTCTCTTTAACGCCGTCCCAGGAGCTGAAGTCCGGCAGGCTGGGCCCCCGTCGGGACTGGACTTACGGGTGGACTCTCCATCTGCTAATGAAAACATACCACACTTATGAAGGTGATCTAACAAAGATCACAGCGCACATCCAACAAGAACCAAAACCAGGTAGCTCACTACACTCATCTGGGGTCTTACCCGGAGGTCTCCGAGCCGGTGACTGTGTGCTGTGTGTGTGCTGGTCAGTGTGAGGTCCAGGAAAACCTGAGCCGTCCACTCTCTGCTGGAACTCTTGCAGAAGTTTGTCCGCCCACTGAGCTCGAGAGTCCATCGCTCCACAGTAACACTCCCAGTGCCTGCAGCCATCACCTACGGAGACACACACACACCAGTCTGTAAACATCAGCCAATCAAAATGCAGCAGATATTTGACAGGATTACCATCGATCGATTGTTGGACGTCCCTGCTGACCTGAGACGTTTCAAACTGTGCCTTCAGAGTTTGACCCTTTGACATGAAATTGGATTTGACCAGTGTCCAGTGTTCAAATAAAGGTAAAAAATGCTGAGGATGTTCTCATGGTCAGCTGACACTTAATACTTCATATAATAATCTGGTCACTAACAACAATATGACCCACAGTCAGGTATTAATCAATTGGGCCTCAGAGATGAATACTGTAATATATCGAATAAATTCATAAACCCTAAAGCTGCTGTTTCTCGGAACTGAGCCGGTCACTCGGTACAGTGGTCACTCCAACTTCAGGGACAGAGACGATTACATAATCCTGAGCTCAGAGACGCACAGCCCTGGAAAAAATGCTAACTCCAGTGCTTTAATGGGCAAGCAAACAAGAATAGGGAAGACACACACACACACACACACACACACACACACACACACACACACACACACACACACACACACAGTGGACATAAACAGTTACATCACAGGACAGTCCAAAGGAATGGAGAGACGTTCTGTAGAAACATTAACATCACACACTCATCCGCCCTGAGTCCTGATTACGCACCCACCTGACCTGATGAAGGGGTACTAAACACACACCCACCTGACCTGATGAAGGGGTACTAATCACACACCCACCTGATCTGATGGAGGGGTACTAATCACACACCCACCTGATCTGATGGAGGGGTACTAATCACACACCCACCTGACCTGATGGAGGGGTACTAATCACACACCCACCTGACCTGATGGAGGTGTACTAATCACACACCCACCTGACCTGATGGAGGGGTACTAATCACACACCCACCTGACCTGATGAAGGGGTACTAAACACACACCCACCTGACCTGATCACACCAACACCTCGCATGTAAATGGGGTATTACTTACACAATCACCTGACTGGTGGAACAGGTTTTAATCCCACAATGATCTACCCGAGGGGGGGGGTGTTAACCACACTAACCTGGCCTGTGGAAAGGGTAGTAATCACAGCCCAGTTTTCGGAAGGTCAGCTGCATCGCACCATGAGAGCCTGGAACAGGAGGTTCATCTGGACGAGACGACAAGTCAAGATCAAGTCGTTCAAATTACATGCAAATAAAATAATTAAAGCTGAACTTAACCGAGTACGGAGCCTATAACCCTACAGGTCTACAGAACAGGCCATCAGGGCCGGTGTGCTAACCTGACAGGTGGAACCTGTTCCTCACCTGGTTCTGCTGAGGAGCGGTCGTTGCAGATGTGCAGGTCCAGGCGTGAAATGAAGGTGTGATAGGACGACTCCTTTACATCGTGCAGGTCAAAATACTGAGCCAGCGTGCTGGGTGTTCCCACAGGAGCTGGAGGAGGCTCCGCCCATGTGGTGTGAGGTCCAGGGGAGGGAGGAGCTGTCTGAAACAGATGAAAGAAAGGAAGTTTGATGAGACCGAACCAACGCGTCCGTCTCATTCGGACGCCGAACCGGCGCGTCCGTCTCATTCCCGAAGCGTCCGTCTCATTCGGACGCCGAACCGACGCGTCCGTCTCATTCGGACGCCGAACCGGCGCGTCCGTGTCTGAATCTGATGTCTGAGATCAATCACGGTGCCTTGATGTTCTCTGAACGTCTCCTTTGATGTGGGTGGGGGGTCTCTGTGTGAGCGGGGGGGTTTACCGGCCATCCGCCAGGTCTGATTTAAACAGCGGTCTCTTAGCGCTGGATTAGTGTTAATCTGTGTTTCTCAGGGTCACTGTTTGCTGTATATGACCGCAGAGCTGCTCTGAGGCACAGATTACGTTGGAAATGAACAGAACTGGGATTTCAGAAGTAACGTGGGCAGCAGAGAGGGTTACACAAGAGTTACTGAACATGAACTCTCCTTCTGCAGCTCTGCTCAACATCTCACAGTGCACTAATACACTAATCTGAACACACACACACACACACTCAGCTGTTCAGAGAGACATGCTGCAGGACTGGACTCCGTTAATCTAATCTAATCTAATCAAATTGATGTGTATAGTGCTTTTTTAGGAAAGCAGCTTTACACAATTCCAACGACAGAATAAACCACGTGACCCCAAAACACAGTTTACGAGCTGCATCTGAGAACAGCAGCGAATGAGCAGTGAATGCAGAGCGAGAATAAACTGGGATTTGATCACTAACTCTACTGGCGTTCGTACCTGCAGGGACTCGGCTGCCATGCTCTTCCTCTGCCGGGCAGATTTCTCCATGGCCTCGCTCAGCGATTTAGCATAATGGATCATGGCTTTCAGCTGCGAGTCGGTTAGAACCCACAGCAGGTCATCCAAGATGAAGAGCAGCTTCGAGGCGAGAACATTACAGTCCTTCACCTGCAGGGTGGAGACAAAATGGTGTGAAGATCTGGGAGACACCCTGCATGTGAAAACGAGTGTTTTGGGACAAAACCTGTGTACAGTGGGAGTGGTTTGAGATGTACCCTTGGTTTAAAGGGAGAGTGGGTTGGGACGTACCCTACGTATAAAATGGGAAAGATTTGGACCGTGTACTACATGCAAAATGAGAGTGGCTTTGGACATTCCCTACGCTTTAAGTGAGAGTGGTGTGGGACGTACCCCGAGTGTGAAGTGAGAGTGGTTTGGGACGTACCCTGCGTTTAAGGGCGATGCGGATGCGGCCCTGGTTGGTGATGAGGCGTAGCGGTGTGCTGCCCAGGTCCTGATCCTCGCTCTCGATGGCATCTGCCTCGATACGAAGACTCTGCCAGTTAATCTCCTTAAAGGTCAGAACCTGAAACACACGAATCCTGCTGGTCTCCTCGGTGTGGTTTCAGTCGCCGATTCATAAACGTCAGCGAAACACTATCAACCACCACGAACCCGTGTGTTTAACGCAGTCACTGACTCTCAAATTACATCTAATTATACGTAATTCTGGAAATAATTCATAATGGATGCTGAAAAGTTCATAGTGGAAACGGAACGCTTATACCGGATTTTTAATAATTCATAGTGTTTTTGGAAAAATCATAGACAATCAACAGAACATCACCCCCCACCCCCCCACCCCCCACCAGTGTCCGTGGAGCGGCACAGTGTCCACAGGCTCTTCAGAAGACAGAAGGTGAGAAAAGTTCCAGGGCCCGACTCATACATTTCACAGTAGACACTAAATAATACATAGTGGATACCGAATAGTGTACAGCTGATCATTTAGGGTTATTCATTTGTATTGGATACTAAGTAGACACCGAATAATTCACGGCGGACACCGAATAATTCACGGCGGACACCGAATAATTCACGGCGGACACCGAATAATTCACGGCGGATACCGAATAATTCACAGCGGACACCGAATAATTCACAGCGGACACCGAATAATTCACAGCGGTTACCGAATAATTCACAGCGGACACTGAATAATTCACAGCGGACACTGAGTATGCAGTGCATTTGGAATAATACATAGTGGATACTACTAACGTCATATAAAACTGAATAATTCACAGCAGACACTGAATAATTCACAGTGGATACTGAATAATTCACAGCGGATACCGAATAATTCACAGCGGATACCGAATAATTCACAGCGGATACCGAATAATTCACAACGGATACTGAATAATTCACAGCGGATACTGAATAATTCACAGCGGATACCGAATAATTCACAGCGGATACCGAATAATTCACAGCGGTTACGGAATAATTCACAGCGGTTACGGAATAATTCACAGCGGACACGGAATAATTCACAGCGGACACGGAATAATTCACAGCGGATACTGAATAATTCACAGCGGACACTGAATAATTCACAGCGGACACTGAATAATTCACAGTGGATACTGAATAATTCACAGTGGTCATTGCTTAGTTCATAATGGATACTGATTATTTCATGTATTTCACAAAAATCACAGCGTTCAGGATTAAATACCGCGCGCTTGTTTGGAACCGTTGTTATGCTGCTTTTTGTCTGTGTATGTGTGTGTGTGTGTGTGTGTGTGTGTGTGTGTGTGTCAGTACCTCTCCTCTCTTGGGGTGTGTGATACGTGTGTATCGGAGGTCGGTTTTCTGCCACTTGGGGTTGAGGCTGTAGCCCTGCAGCTGCCAGAGCTCGAAGGAGGCGTGGAACGCTCGGGCCTGGACTTTAATGGTGATGGAGTTAATGATGACGGACATGCCCTCCACGACCTTCTCCGCAAAGCCATACTCACTACACACACACACACACACACACACACACACACACACACACACAGTTGGTTTTTGGTTCTGATAGGAGGGAGCGGTCAGCTGGGGACGCCACGTGGGCGACCGAGACTCTGAAGACATAACTCTCTCTCATCCTCTCCACTAATCAGCTCTGACCCCTCTGACCCCACAGAAATACACTTCACTCTGACCTTTGACCTGCAGTGATTGCAATGGGGGAGGGGCCATTTGGGGGGCGGGGCTCCTCACACGTCCGCATTTCAACCTCCACCTTGTCCAGGAACTAGAGAGAAAGAGAGAGAGATAGAGAGATAGATGACCCACCCATTCACCCTACAGCAGTTTAGCCGCATCCATTCAGCCTACAGCAGTTTAGCCCCACCCATTCAGCCTACAGCAGTTTAGTCCCACCCATTCAGCCTACAGCAGTTTAGTCCCACCCATTCAGCCTACAGCAGTTTAGTCCCACCCATTCAGCCTACAACAGCCAATCAGATCTCATTTACACAACCATACAGGATTCATAAACAGACTGTCGGAGGAAACGGGTTTCAGAGAAGTGAAAGTGATCAGGGACGTAAGAAAACCAGAGAGATCAGTGAAGTGGAAGAAGAGGAGGACGAGAGCAGGTGCGAAAAGAAAAAGAAAGAAAGGGGGATTCCCACCAAACAAATCGGGCTCGTCTTCAGCTTTGTCCACTGGATCTGAGAGAGAGAGACAGAGACTCCATTAAGCATCACTACCACTACAGTCCCAGTATAAACCCTTCTGTCACTGGGGTCTCTGATGACAGACCCTCACAGCGCCCTGAACATTCAGACTCACTCTGATGGCCGCCTTGTTGCAGTAAACACGGGTGACGGCCAGCCAGGTAGGCAGGTCCAGCATGTTCTGCAGCACCTCCTCGTCCAGCTCCAGGTTCGAGAGCTGACCCTCACCCTTCAGTGTGCTCAGGTTAATCTTATCAGGTGAGAGGTTCTTAGTAAACCTGCAATGAGGAACAGAGAACCCATTAAGTGAAAACCCACCATCATCTAGCTTCCAAAACCTACTTAAAGAGCAACACCAGCGTCGGTTTTGCATGCTGTGTTTCTGATACAGTTTCAGTAACTACACTGTTACTGATCTTTAATACTGGCTACCGGACTGTGTTTCTGATACAGTTTCAGTAACTACACTGCTGCTGATCTTTAATACCAGCTACCGGACTGTGTTTCTGATACAGTTTCAGTAACTACACTGTTACTGATCTTTAATACCGGCTACCGGACTGTGTTTCTGATACAGTTTCAGTAACTACACTGTTACTGATCTTTAATACCGGCTACCGGACTGTGTTTCTGTAGTGAATAATGAAGTCTCCGTGTTTACAGACAGACAGGAGCTCAGTTACGGAATTCCAAATAAATTTTAACACTCCTTTCTTCTAATGGAGCTCCTGTTTCAGAGATACTGTTTCTAGGTGGTTGCTACCATCACCATAGCAACAGCATAGCAACCATGCAGCGGCCAATTAACAAAACCATACCAACCATGTGGGATAACAATATTAGCAGCTCACAATTAATTATGAACACCATAGCAACCACCTGCCTGATCTGGAATTCTGTATTTCCTTTAGCACTTCCTTTCCAAGTTAAGCTGAGAATTGAACACAGTTTGGGGGTTTGGGGACACCCTGCTTGGGGGCGTCCAGGGGCGTCTGCTGGAGTGACTCCTCGCGGCGGGACTTTTCCCGCGCCGCTACAGAATCTGTAAGGAGGAGCCGTGTGTCTGTGTTGTGAGCGCTGTAGAATCAGACGGCTGTTGGTTAATATCAGGGTTAAGGGCAGCAGCAGCAGGATGAGTAATGCTGGACATACACTCCTGTCTTATGAAATCACTCTGTCCATTACTGTCTCACTCCAGTCCCTCTGCCTTCTGCTCCACATACCCAAACTCCGGCACAGCTGGACCGACCCGAACGTCTCCACGCCACAGACCGCGAAGGTAAGACAGAGTTTAACAGACAATAACACGCAGACGATCACAGAATGTGTTCAACACCAAAAACAAAACCCATCCACATCAGATTCACCACCTGACACCCGAAGGGTCTGTTCAGGAGAAAAACAAGGAATTTTAAAATATTATTCCAGCTCCCGGAAAAATAAAAGAGCTGAGAGTGAAGGGCCTCGCGAGAATCCTGTAGAAGACGGGAATAACAAAGTAGTCTGGAATAAGAATGAGGTACAATCTTAACCTCTGGACATCATGAGAGCAGTGTGTGTGTGTGTGTGTGTGTGTGTGTGTGTGTGTGTGTGTGTGTGTGTGTCTGTGTGTGAGGGTTCTGAATCAGTGTGCGGAGTGTGTGTCTGTTCTGAATCCTTGTGCGGAGTGTGTGTCGGTTCTGAATCAGTGTGCGGAGTGTGCGTCGGTTCTGAATCAGTGTGCGGAGTGTGCGTCGGTTCTGAGTCAGTGTGCGGAGTGTGCGTCGGTTCTGAGTCAGTGTGCAGAGTGTGCGTCTGTTCTGAGTCAGTGTGCGGAGTGTGCGTCGGTTCTGAATCAGTGTGCAGAGTGTGCGTCGGTTCTGAATCAGTGTGCGGCGTGTGTTTGTTCTGAATCAGTGTGCGGAGTGTGCGTCGGTTCTGAGTCGGTGTGCGGAGTGTGCGTCGGTTCTGAGTCGGTGTGCGGAGTGTGCGTCGGTTCTGAATCGGTGTGCGGAGTGTGCGTCGGTTCTGAATCGGTGTGCGGAGTGTGTGTTGGTTCTGAATCAGTGTGCGGAGTGTGTGTCGGTTCTGAATCAGTGTGCGGAGTGTGTGTTGGTTCTGAATCAGTGTGCGGAGTGTGTGATTCCGTGCGGGGTGAATCGTTGGCAGTGAGTGAGGTGTGACTAAACACTCAGCACTGAACATGTGCTTTACACCCACCGGCCGCCAGCTTGGCGTGAGGCAACCGAGTGTGAGTGAAAATAACAGCTACAGGACACACACTGCGTCCAACTAGAGCACTGCGGTCACACGCCGTCAGACCGAGTTAAAGAGCACTCCAGTGACCCGATGAAGCCTGTCCACTTCTGATCCACACATGCAGGACAGATGGGCCTCCAAAATCCATTTCATCATTTAACTTCACTGTAGTTCATCTGTAATATTAAGGTCTGTTGAATCGTGTGGGATGGAGAGAGACTGAATGCTTCGTATTAGCAAAGCAAGAAGGAGATGTTCCTCTGCTTTTGGAGAAACCCCATGTGTCTGCTGAGGGAACAGAAACCTCTGCTGAGGGAACCACCTGACATCACTCCATCACATGTTGCACTGACTCATTTTTGGTCTCATTGTGAGCTGAGTGTTGAGCTGAGGGGGAGTTCTCCTCACACGCCCAGTACATTTCAGTCTCCCGGGGATTTTGCGGTTTGCAGTCACAAGAATTCATGCAAATTCAGCCCAGACGCTCGGTTCTGTCCTATCTCCGCAAAGACAGAACCGCGAAGCTCTTCCACAGTGAAAATATAAACACTGATCAATCAGCTGCACTATTTTACACACCGTTCAGGACGGTGGTGTGCGGTTTGGGACAGAGTCGCGACCACAGACGCTCCTCCCACACCTGAGAATTCTGTCGGCTGCATTCTGATTGGCTGGGTTTCCCAGAAGCGTCACGTAAGATGATTCTTAAATTACAAAGCTTTTGGGAAACTGGCTCCAGTTGATAAGCTCTCCAGACTGTGCTCACTGGCACCACCTGCTGGTTCAAAGGTGTCACAAACCCAAATGCATCAGCAAATATTCCCTTTATTATAATTATGGAGTTTGGTTTGATATGCCATGGCATACCATAGCAACCATCTATCAACCCCCCGACAATCAATCATATATGGCATAGCAACAAGCAAAAAAACAACCACCTGGGACACAACAGCTTAGCATCCACCAAATGGATCAGACAGAGCAGTGCTGCTGGAGTGTTTAAACTGCTGGACCGAGAACAGTCCACCAACCAGAAATGTCCAGCCGACAGCGTCCTGTGAGCACTGATGAAGGACTAGAGGACGACCAACACAAACTGTGCAGAAACAGATGAGCTTCTGTCTCTGACTTTACATCTACAAGGTGGAGACACTCGGTAGGAGTGTCTGATAGAGTGGACAGTGAGTGGACACAGGGTTTAAACACTCCAGCAGCACTGCTGCGTCTGATCCACTCGTACCAGCAACTTTCACACTGATCATTGCTGAGAATGACCCACCACCCACATCATATCTGCTCTGTGGTGGTCCTGTGGGGTCCTGATCATTGAAGATCAGGGTGAAAGGAGGAGAATAAAGTCTGCAGAGAAACAGATGAACTACAGTCTGAATTATAGAACCACAAAGAGCTCCTGTGTGATCAGAGGAGCTGATAGAGTGGACAGAGAGAGGAGAAATGAAGATGTGGTCATAATGTTATGGCTAAATGGTGAACATTAACATGTTTTTACCTCCTTCAGAACAAGAAGAACAAAGATCTAAATGTTTAAAACTATTTTTGAAACCACTGTGCCGTCCAGTAATTGCTGACCTCACCAAATATAATCCTCTGAAACGACAGCCAATCACAGGTCACGCACAACAGATTTAATGTTAAACTGGCTGCCCCACATGTGGCCAGTGAGGACATCTGACTTGACCTATGTTCTAAAGAATGGACCGTCCAACGGGAACAAGGAGCAGCAACTCTGACTCAGATCAAAATGAAAAATTCGGATTTCTTCCTAAATCAGCTTTATTTTATTATTTGATTTCACAAAAACAACAAACAGAGAAACCTCTCAGAAATGATATGAATTCACACTTCAGTCCTGCCAGTTCAGGGAAATGGTCAAATGACTGGTTCCCAAACCACCAAACCACAGCTGCCAGTTTAAATACCAAAGGAGCTTCCAGTGCATGTTTACTGCTCTGTCCATGTGAACATGATCAACCTGCATACAGACTCTGACTGATCAGAGAGAGGGGGCGGGGCTGATGATCAACCTGCATACAGACTCTGACTGATCAGAGAGAGGGGGCGGGGCTGATCCTCAACCTGCATACAGACTCTGACTGATCAGAGAGAGGGGGCGGGGCTAATGACATCACTGACCCTGATAATGAGTTATAGAGGGAAATATGAAGGGAGGGCTGTTTACTCTCTTTCTTTGCTCACAGTGTTCCAAATTCCAGAATAAAAGTGCTGTTTAGGGATAAAGTGGATACGAACATAAATAATATAAATAATAAATGTTGAATTGTGTTTCTTTTAGTTATTACAAGCAAAAGATTCTGATAACAGTATTTATAACATTCTCCAGTAAACACTGTAGTTGTTGTGATAGACCCGCGGATACACAGCTACTGGAGGCGCGCGACTTTTAATTTGGATTACAAATTAAAAGTCCTTTCATCTGGGTCAGCACCGCGGACAACGGGATGCTTTAACCTCACGGACACGAAACAAGCGCGTGATAACAGTCGAATCCGAGTTTACAGTGTTTACTGAGGCAAAGATTCGGAGCGTAATCCGGATTAAAGCTGACGTTCAGATGCAGTTAGTACTGACTGCGGGGAACCCGGCCGTTTCCGGTTGCTTACCTGGACAAATGCTTCAGGATCTGCTTCTTAATGATCCCCGCCATCCTTCCCTCCCTCTCTCTATCCCTCTATCCCTCTATCTCTCCCTCTCTCTCTCCTCTCAGCTCCGCATGCTGTAATAGACTCACAGGCGGCCCGCACCTCCACACGCCCGTAGCTCCGCCCACCACCCGCGGAGGCCCCACTCCACGGCTCCGATTGGCTACAGGTGCTGAATGAGCCATCCTCCTGTGCTGTGATTGGCTGAGCTGCTGGCAGCGATCAATAACCTGATCAGAATCATAATATACAAAGAATAATAAAATACAATAATGTAGAGACCTCTGAGGTGATTCCATTAACCACTGTGGTGACCACTACAATGACCACTCTGTTGACCACTATTGTAACCACTGTGGTGATCACTACAATGACCACTGTGATGACCACTACAATGGCCACTATAGTAACATCTGTGGTGATTATTACAATGACCACTGTGGTGACCACTATAGTAACCACTGTGGTGACCACTACAATGACCACTGTGGTGACCGCTACAGTAACTACTATGGTGACCACTATAATAACCACTGTGGTGAGCTGAGTCTTGCACTGAAAGTGTTCCTGTGTCTCATAACTGCTGCACCAGGAGACCACCAGGAAATCAACTGAAGGAAATCACCATGGAAACCGCTTCAACTAAATGAAATCACTATGGGAACCGCTTCAACTGAAGGACATCATCATGGAAACCAGTTCAACCAAAGAAAATCACTATGGGAACCACTTCAACTGAAGGAAATCACCATGGAAACCACTTCAACCGAAGGAAATCACTATAGGAACCACTTCAGCTGACAGGGCATGATGTGCACTTTTGAGTGGGGAAGTGAGCAAAGGTGCAGTGTGAGCAGAAATGAGGCGTGGCTTCAGAAAGTCTCACTGTGTTAGAGCGACATCTAGTGACACATCCAACACAGAGCATCTGCACCTTCCAGGTCCAGAAAATCAAGCAGAACCGCCCACGATTCACAGCTCTGTCATCATAAATATTTATAGAATTCATACTCTAATATTTAACAAAATAATTTACTATAATCTTTAAATAAATAATTTACTGTAATTGTTAATAAAATAATTTACTGTAATCGTTAATAAAATAATTTACTATAATCTTCAATAAAATAATTTAATATAACATTTGTAAAAATCTCGTTATTTGTAGTAATTTGGTTATGAAACAGTTAAACATTTTTAAAGCTTTTTATATGCTATTTTCGATCAACGTAAAAGTAGCGACTCTTATTTTGAAATGCGGAGGAAGTGGGGTTGGTGTTTGTGCCGGACGGATTGGAACTGGTTTGGGAATAAAGTCCAGTTTAATGGTTTTAATGGTTTAAAGGTTCAGCAGGTAAATCAGACTTTAACAGGCTTTCATATGAAGATCTGATCTGATCCATTACAGACTCACATTCTCCACATTCAGCGGGTTAGACAGAGGGTTCTGTGGGTTCGCATGATCTAGAACCTTGAGTTTACACTTTATTAACATTTCAAACATTAAATCATTAAAGCATTTAGTAACGTTTCATTTTATTTTAATTATTTATTAATATTATATTTATTATTAGTTTGTAATTATATTTTGTTGATTTTATTGTTGTTTTATTGTTATTATTGCTGTTTTTAATGATTATTTTATTTATTTATTGTTATTTTATTTTATTTTTTTCTTATTATTATTTACTGATAATACTTATTAGACTCATTGGTTTTTCTGCATAATAAATTCAACTTATGATCATTAATGATCATTGATTAATTCTATGAATTTGTTTACCTTTGACCAAGTTTTGATAACAAATTTATTTGCACCTACATTTTTTTAGTTTATTTTTTAGTTTATCACATGTCAGAAATACTGATATTTAAATATATTATTATTATTATTTTATTTTATTTTTTTTGCCATCAAGTCGATTCCGACTCCTGGTGACCATATGGACAGACTGTCCCGTCTTCTGTTTGGGTCTTCAGGCATCTGAATGGTTGGTTCATTATTATTTCCATCCATCTTGTTGCTGATCATCCTCTTCCTCTGTTACCTTCAACTCTTCCCAGCCTGATGATCTTCTCACAATGTGTTCAAAGTAAGAGAGCTTCAGACTGACCATCTGGGCTTCCAGCGAGAGGTTAGAGTTGATTTGGTCTTCATTGCTGTCCAGAGAGACTCAGAAGTCTTCACCAAAACCAGGTTCAGAGTTGTATATGTCTCCAGCTTTCACAGCCATACAGAGCCACAGAGAAAACCATTCTGATCTTGGTTTGCTCCTTCATCCATGGTATGCAGCCTTGTCTAACTTTTCCGTCCTGACTGTAGCTTGTTGATCAGTGTCGGGTTTCTGCATTAGAATAAGGAGATGCTCCGGTAATTCCTGTTTTCCTGAATATGTTCCTTAGTCTTATGAGGTCCTCACAGTCGAAGGCTTTGCTGTAGTCTATAAAACACATGTTGAACCAGATCCAGCACCTGCAATGATGTCCCTTGTTCCTCTGTCTTTCCTGAATCTTGCCTGCACATCTGGCAGTTCTCACTGTAAGGTTCTCGTCTACGTTGGATGATCTTCAGCATGGTTTTACTGATGTGTGGTTTGAGGGAAACTGTGTGATAGTTGGCACACACTTTCTGGTCTCCTTTCTTTAGTATTGGGACGTAGACTGACCTCTTCCAGTCTGCAAGACTTTAACCGACTCATCCACGGCATCCTGAAATATCTCTGATGATAGGTTGTCATTCCTGTGTCTTTCTTCTTTCATCTCCGGACCTGTCTGATTTGTCTTTGTGGCTGAAATTTGATCTCCCGTATCCACATTTGTTCACCTTTTCAGTCTCCTTGAAGGTGTTGTTTTAGTATGTCCTCATCCTGCCTGGCAGCTCTCTCCCTTTCAATTTCATTCTTCTCAGGTTTTTCTCAGGTTCCTCTTTGATGACCTCTTTGAGTTCCATCCAAAGTTCCTCTGGTTCTCCGCCAAATATGTCCAGCATTTGAAACCAGTTCCTGAGGTTTCTGGTGATACATTTTAAACTAAAGTATGCAAAACTGGATGATCCTCAGTACAAAGAATGCAAAGTATAGAGAGATAAAGTGAAGATCAGGGTGAAAGGAGGAGAATAAAGTCTGCAGAGAAACAGATGGACTGGAATTATAGAACCACAAAGAGAACCTGTGTGATCAGAGGAGCTGATAGGATGGACAGTGAGAGGAGAATCTGATATAATCACATGGTGTTTTTGTTTTTGTGACCATGTTCTGAATCTGTTCCGTCAGGGATCTCCAGTCCGAAAGGATGCCGTATTTTGGTTCTGAGGAAACAGTGAAGGACCTGAAGAGGGCGCTGTCTAACCCAAATGTACAGGCTGACCGGCTCCGGTATAGAAACTACATCAGCCGGGTCATCAGGTCAGTATGACGGGACGCAGCCACGAAGATTCTGTACCTGTTTAAAAGCGATGTATCATTTCTTTTAGTTGTGTTTTGATTTCAGGTCGATGACTCAGGGTCTGGATGTTTCCTCTCTGTTTATGGACATGGTGAAGGCCAGTGCGACAGTGGACATCGTTCAGAAGAAGCTGGTTTACCTCTACATGGTCACCTACGCCAGCCATAAGCCTGACCTGGCCCTGCTGGCCATCAACACCCTGCGCAAGGATTGCGCTGACCCGAACCCAATGGTTCGTGGTCTGGCTCTAAGGAACATGTGCAACCTCAGGTATTTGACATTTAAGGTCCATAATGGTTCTTCATAGGTTCTAGACTGTGCTTGTCTTCTTCATGGAATTTGTTTTTGTTAATTTTGGGGTTTTAGAATGCCGGGAATAACCGAGTACATCCAGCAGCCCATTCTGAGTGGCCTGAGGGACAAAGCATCCTATGTGAGGAGAGTTGCAGTGCTGGGCTGTGCTAAAATGCACAGTCTTCAACCCAACACTGAGATAGGTACAACGCTACAGCCTTCAAATCCAACACTGAGATAGGTACAGCAGCTACAGTCTTCAACCCAACTTGCTGAGATAGGTACAAGCTACAGCCTCCACCCAACACTGGAGATAGGTACAATAGCTACACAGCCTCCACCTAACACTGAGATAGGTACAATGCTACAGCCTTCAATCCAACACAGAGATAAGGTACAGCATACAGTCTTCAACCCAACACTGAGATAGGTACAACGCTACAGCCTCCACCCAACACTGAGATAGGTACAACGCTACAGCCTCCACCTAACACTGAGATAGGTACAATGCTACAGCCTTCAACCCAACACTGAGATAGGTACAACGCTACAGCCTTCAACCCAACTTGCTGAGATGGGTGCAACACTGCAGCCTCCACCCAACACTGAGATAGGTACAACGCTACAGCCTTCAACCCAACACTGAGATAGGTACAACGCTACAGCCTTCAACCCAACACTGAGATAGGTACAACGCTACAGCCTTCAACCCAACACCAAGATAGGTACAACACTACAGCCTCCACCCAACACTGAGATAGGTACAACACTACAGCCTCCACCCAACACTGGAGATGGGTACAACACTACAGCTCAATAACACTTGAGATAGGTACAACACTACGCCTCCACCCAACACTGAGATAGGTACAACACTGCAGCCTCCACCCAACACTGAGATAGGTACAACACTGCCCAGCCTCCCACCCAACACTGAGATAGGTGCAACACTACAGCCTCCACCCAATAACACTGAGATGGGTGCAACACTGACCTTCAGCCCAACACTGGAATGGGTACAGCACTACAGCCTCCACCCAACACTGAGATAGGTACAACACTACAGCCTCCACCCAACACTGAGATAGGTACAACGCTACAGCCTTCAATCCAACACTGAGATAGGTACAACGCTACAGCCTCCACCCAACACTGAGATAGGTACAACGCTACAGCCTCCACCTAACACTGAGATAGGTACAATGCTGCAACCTTCAACCCAACACTGAGATAGGTGCAGTAGCTACAGCCTGACCCAACACTGAGATAGGTACAACCTGCAGCCTCCACCCAACACTGAGATAGGTACAGCGCTACAGCCTTCAACCCAACACTGAGATGGGTGCAGCTACAGCCTTCAACCCAACACTGAGATAGGTACAACGCTGCAGCCTTCAACCTTTCAAGATAGGTACAACACTGCAGCCTCCACCCAACACTGAGATAGGTACAACACACAAGCCTCCACCCAACACTGAGATGGGTACAACTTTCCAGCCTTCAACCCAACACTGAGATAGGTACAACACTGTACCACCCAACACTGAGATAGGTACAACACTACAGCCTTCAACCCAACACTGAGATAGGTACAACGCTACAGGGTTTGAATAGCTTGGTCTGAGCTGTTCTGTGTGGTGAATCTGTCCCAGCAGACTCCAGCATGGTGAATGAACTATATGCTCTGCTGAGGGACCCAGACCCTGTTGTCATGGTGAATTGTCTCCGAGCACTGGAGGAGATCCTGCGAGACGAGGGGGGCGTGGTTATCAATAAACCAATTGCACATCACCTGCTCAACAGGTCAGACCTGCAATCATTAAGTCAAGATGTTACGTTCCGGAACTTCAGTACTAGAGTACTTTCGGTTCTAGGAATGAAGGAAGGAAATGAGCACATCAACTCATTTGTCCTCCACATATAAATCATTCACCCTTCGACAGATTAATCCAAAGCTGAATTATATGGACACAGTAACTTCATGGCAGGGCCTGGAGAGCTCTCCATCATACAAACCACTGTGAAACCTTCACTACTTCAGAAGGTGTCTGATGAAAATGTGAGACCATCAAAAATGTACTAATTGTCCTCATTTTTTCTCGTGATGTGTTTTCCAGGTTGAAGGATTTGGACAGCTGGGCTCAGAGTGAAGTCCTGACCTTCCTTCTTCGTTACCGTCCTCGCAGTGACGACGAGCTCTTTGACATCCTCAACTTGCTGGATGGGTTCCTCCACAGTGCTCATGCACCCGTCATGGCGGCCACACTCCGCCTCTTCCTGCATATAGCCGCTGCCCACCCTGCTGTGCAGGCTGACGCCCTCGACCGTGTCCGTGGTCCCCTGCTGGCCACGTGCGGCTCTGCGTCACGTGAGCTGCGTTTTGCTGGACTGTGTCACGTGCAGCAGGTTCTGCGTAGTCAGCCGGCTCTGTATGGCAGCCATTACAAACGCTTCTTCTGTGGCTACTCAGAACCCGGGTATATAAAGTTCCGTAAGATGGAGATCCTGGTGGAACTGGTGAATGACGAGAATGTGGTGCTGGTTCTGGAGGAGCTGAAAAGTTACTGCACTGACGTGTCGACTGAACTGGCACAGGCAGCTATTGTAGCTATAGGTAATACACACTGCCTAGTACCTATAGGAACCTATAGATAATACACAGTACATAGTAGCCACTTTAAAGCCACCTCCCAAGGGATCAATAAAGTTCCATCCATACATCCTTCCATCATAGTAGCTATAGGTAATACATACTGTATTGTAGGTGTATAGTAAATATTGTAATGTGTTTAGAACTCAGAGAAACACTAGGATCCCATAGGAACCGTTGCTGGGTAATCCTCCACATTAAGGTTCTGTGACCAGATGTAAAAGCACTGGATCAGGATGGATCAGACTTCCCTAAAATACAGGCCGTGTAATTCCAGCCTGTAATGACGTTCAGCTGTAGTTAACGATTACAGTGTGAAGGTGCTGATAAGATCTAACGTTGTGCCTGGTTAATGAAAAGCTGTTCTGTCTCAGTTCTGCTGCTGTTTCATTTCCTTTATGTAAATATGTAAATGCTGCCGGAATGCGGGAAAGCTGACCCTGTGTTTGTTTGAGATGACAGTTTTCCAGGTTGAAGGAGAAGCGTTCTGACATGCAGGTTAATGTTTAAGCAGGGGGGGTGATTTTCTTTATAGCTGTTGGACTCTTTAGCTCTTTAGTTCATGCAGAAGGTAAAAGTGGCCTAGATCTGATCTTCTTCTGATCTTGGTCATCATATGTGACACTGGCTTGTTACTGTAGGGTGAAGAGCTAAAACACACTTGAGTGTGGCGTTTTCTTAGGAACAGCATAGCAACCACCAGGGATACCTTAAAAACCACGGAAACAGCAGCATAAGAGCTTAATAACATCTGAACAATCACTTGGAACATCGTAGCAACAAATAAATAAGACCATAGAAGCCACTTGGAAGAGCATAGCATCCACCCAGCAATCCCACCGCCTGGGTTCGGGATACCTTTACAACCCCACAGTGACAGCATAGCAACCTGACACAGCGTAGTCCAATAGCAACCACCTGGGACACCGTAGCAACTGCTTAGCAACAACATAGTGACCATATGACATAACATTAACCAGTAAGCAATGCCATGTCAACCTCTTAGAGCCCTATGGTAACCGCTTTGAATACCTTAGAGACCATTCAACAACAGCATAGCAACTTCAATCAGCATAATCCAGTAGCAGACTGCTATACCTTAGCAACTGATCACCCAAAACAGCTCAATTGATAGTATACCAGCTCACATGGTATACCTAACTGACTGTCCTTCTGCCCTGAAGGTCGTATCGGACGGACCTACACTGAGAAGTGTTTGGACATTTTGACCGGACTTCTGGCACTGAAACAAGAGCACATCAGCTCCGGTAATTATGCTGTCAACCCGCTTTACACCGGAACTGTGAGGTTTATAAATGACTTTATAATGTCAGTGTACCACCGATATGATCAGAAAATACCCGTGTTCCCTTGTCCTGTGTTAGTTTACGTTTGGCTGTTTGTTGTTCTGTGTAGCGGTGATCCAGACGTTCAGGGACCTGGTGTGGTTCTGCCCTCAGAGCACCGGGCCGGTGTGTAAGGCTGTGGAAGGCTGCGATGAAACCCCTCAGGATAACGAAGTGAGGAACGTCCCGAATTCGTCTCGTGTTGCTGAATTTGCATCAGACCTGGAAAAGCTCGGGTTCATTTGAATTTCTTTCCCTGCTGCGGCTTTTCTGGTCTGAGATGATTAGAATGTTTGTTTTTAAGGATGTTGGGCTTTTCACGTTACACCAGTATGCCAAAACATTATGAACACATGCCTAACAAGCTGCTGTCCTTCCATAATGCCACAGACTTTATGCAAAACTACTGATTTACCTCAAATTACTACACAAACTGTTGCATTTTTCATTGCATTTATTCAAATGTGATGAATCTTAATAAAGTACAGAGTGAAAGCAATTATTTGTGACTAACTATACAAAGTAAAGTCAATCTGAACTTGCTTTGAGGCCCAGATCTCCCTCTCCCCAGCTTCCTCCACCAGCTCTTCCAGGAGGATTCCAAGTCATTCCCGGGTGTTCTCCTCTGCACCCTGGGTCCGCTCCCAGTCGAATAGTTCAGAGTCTGGTTCAGAGACCTCTTGCACCATTTTTCTCTCACTTCGACAAAACCCTGAGACTCATGAACTCCTTCCCTTTAGGCAGGAACTCATGCCCAACTTGTGGAAGGTGTTCCACCCAATTCTGACTGAGTACCGTGGTCCCAAATCTAGAGGTGCTGGTTCTCTTTTAAGCCGCTTCACACTCTGCGGCAGAGAGTTGGAGGTCCTGGTTAGATAAAGCCGACAGGTCCACATCATCTGCAAAAAGCTGACCTGGGCTTCTGAGGCCATAAAACTGGACTTTCCACCGCTTGACAGTGCAGCGAAATTCTGTTCAGAAAAATGATGAACAGAATACGTGAGAAAGGGCAGACCTAACAGAGTCCAGGCCTAACTGGGAACCAGTCTGACTTACTTCCAAGGTCTCTCTCTCTCTCTCTCTCTCTTTCTTTCTCTCTCTCTCTCTCTCTCTCTCTCTCTCTCTCTCTCTCTCTCTCTCTCAGGGGAAGCAGGCTCTCTTGTGGTTGCTGGGTGTGCATGGACAGCACATGATTAGCGCCCCTTATGTGCTGGAAGGCTTCATAGACACTCTGAAGGTGGAGCTCTCTTCTGTGGTGAAGATGGAGCTGCTGACGGCAACAATGAAGCTGTTTCTGTCCCGGCCGGCTGAGACACAGGACATGCTGGGCCGCCTGTTACACTACTGCATTGGTACACACACACACACACACACACACACACACACACACACACACACACACTTCAGTCTTATTTCAGAATTTATTTAACTTTTTTCCATGTTCTTCAGGATGAGTCAGCTGTGGTTTATTGAATTGTGCTGAAACGTGAGTCAGAAATTGAGTCTGAACTCCTGAGTTCTCATAATCAGCTGGTCACCTGATAAACTCCACAATGTGACCTTCCTTTAAGCTGTAAATGTGGGTGTGAGCCTGTGAAACGTTCAGTGAACTTTACTGGGATGCATTTATAATTCCTGTCATAAAGGTTTAAAAATTTAAACATTACTTCCAGCCTCCATCAAACAAAACACACACACACACACACACACACACACACACACACACACACACACACACACACACACACACACACTCCTCTGATCACACAGGAGATCTTTGTGGTTCTATAATTCAGACTGTAGTTCATCTGTTTCTCTGCAGACTTTATTCTCCTCCTTTCACCCTGATCTTCAATGATCAGGTCCATAATAAACACTCCAGCAGCACTGCTGCGTCTGATCCACTCGTACCAGCAACACACACTAACACACCACCACCATGTCAGTGTGACTGCAGTGCTGAGAATGACCCACCACCCACATCATATCTGCTCTGTGGTGGTCCTGTGGGGTCCTGATCATTGAAGATCAGGGTGAAAGGAGGAGAATAAAGTCTGCAGAGAAACAGATGAACTACAGTCTGAATTATAGAACCACAAAGAGCTCCTGTGTGATCAGAGGAGCTGATAAGATGGACAGTGAGAGGAGAAATGAGTCAGCTGCACTTTACAAAACTGGTCTAAGGTCAGCAGAGTTGGCAGTATCTAGTTTATTAACAAAGTGAAGGGTGATGTGCTACAAAGGGGTGTAAATATAGAACCAGTTGTCTGATAGAAACATGGTCAACGTGTCTGAACAGCTCTCTGGATGATCATGGTGGGAAGACCAGTTCCAGTTTGTTCCCTACCTGATTATCATGCTGTTGTGCTTGTTGTTGTTCCAGAGGAGGAGACCGATATGTGTGTGCGGGACCGAGCTCTGCTCTACTACAGGCTGCTGCAGAGCGGACTGGACGGTACCCAAACCGTTCTGCTGGGACCGAAGTCAGACCCATCCATGACCGTTGTGGCCGGACGTCCCGAGGAGCCGGTCAATCTCTGGGCACCCAGCTTCAACACTCTCAGCTCGCTGTGTGGAACTGAAGCCTGTCTGGAGAACATTTCAGTTGAGCTCTCTTCCCAGGAAGTCCACAGAGCAGAGGATGAGGAGCTGAGGTTTAACCCAGCAGAGCAGATCCAGAGTACAGGTAAATGCAAATACAAACTGGTTTATATTGTTTAATGTTCTACATATACAACACACACACACCCCATCCCATCTGTAGGGTGAACACACACACACACACACACACACACACACACACACACACACACACACACACACCTCTAAACTATGTGTATACCCCACCAATTACCAATGAGGTTTCTTCATTGTTGTTCTTGTTTCTAACCATGTCAGCAGAACCTGAGACACCGTCCCCCGAAGCAGCAGCAGAGCCCAATCTGACTACAGGACCGCCGCTATCCCATGAGGCCTTTGAAAAGCTATGGTTGGAGTTGCAGGTTGTCCACCAACAGGTTCTGGGACTCCCTCGTCCTACTGAACCCCCAGAGACACTGCATGCTGCCTTCCAACTGGTAAAGGTCCAGACTCTGGCGTTCAGCCGTGCCGACGGCGTGCCCTGGAAGGCTTACATGTTCAGTCGGGCCGACGGGACGCTGATTCTAGCCGAGCTCCTGCAGGAGGAGCCAGAAGGTGAGGGGACCCTTATGGTGTCTGTCAAACAGAAACCGGAGAACCAGCAGGCCATCAGGAGCTTCGTCTCTGTCCTCAAGAGTGTCCTGCAGGCTTTAAGCTCAAATACTTAAAAGCAAAGTTTGAAGAAACCAAGAAGTCAAACCCAAGAAGTGGCTGAATTTTAATGTGGTGGCGTGAAGTGTTCAGACGAATGTCAGATGTAGGTCACATTAAAGAAAGGTAGTGTTTACAGTCTAATCAAAGATCAGATTTGGTGAGAACATTGGAACCGAGCCACGAAGTGACGTGCGTTTTGTGCCAGCTTTGCCTCCAAGGACTCTTATAAAGCCACTAGATTTAAGTTTGTTCTCTGCAGGAGGTTTGTGTGCATTTATGTGTGAATAAACACGTTTCAGTGGCAAACGCTGGGTCTCTGTGGGTCTGTGTGGCTCCAGCGTCTCTCTGATCTGGTGCCACAAGTGATTATTAATGGTTTTTACTGACAGATCAATACTGACTGTGCAGCTTCACATGAAAATGTGGAGATGGAGATGTACACCGATCAACCGTTATGACCATGTTTCTACTCTGTCCACTCTATCAGCTCCTCTGATCACACAGGAGCTCTTTGTGGTTCTATAATTCCAGACTGTAGTTCATCTGTTTCTCTGCAGACTTTATTCTCCTCCTTTCACCCTGATCTTCAATGATCAGCACCCCACAGGACCACCACAGAGCAGATATGATGTGGGTGGTGGGTCATTCTCAGCACTGCAGTCACACTGACACGGTGGTGGTGTGTTAGTGTGTGTTGCTGGTACGAGTGGATCAGACACAGCAGTGCTGCTGGAGTGTTTAAACCCTGTGTCCACTCACTGTCCACTCTATCAGACACTCCTACCGAGTGTCTCCAGCTTGTAGATGTAAAGTCAGAGACAGAAGCTCATCTGTTTCTGCACAGTTTGTGTTGGTCGTCCTCTAGTCCAACCTGCAGCTGTCTTTAATCAGAGGACGAGCGTACAGCAGAGAGAACCAGAAATGCCACCTTACTCCCACCTCACGACTGTCAAGATATAAAACATCCGACTCAGCAATACAGATGAGATGAAGGTCACTATGAAAGCAACCTGAGCTTCACTAACTCCAGCACAGCCACATGCCGATAACATCTAAGCCACACCGCACTGATGCAGTAATCTAACAATACACAATATTGGATTTCAGCTTTTCAGGGAACTTTTGGCCACAGTGCAGGGTTCCCAAATGTCTCCAACTGTTGGCCAAGATGTGCGGTGTCCAAAATTCTGACCAAAAGCTCTGTCCTCAAACTTTTGGCCAAAATGTGTAGTGCATATTCTGATGTTCTGTGTTAAACATTACTGATGAAATATTAATAGTGTCTGCCTTCTTTTATGCTTTTCAGCTCATGGCCTTTGAGAAGAAGGGGGCGGGGTTTAAACCGACAGTTCCAGTATTTGCTATTGTAGAAACTTGTACACAGAACCTGTTCTGTGAGTAGGTGTGTCCAATAAGAGTAATCTGTCTGCGAATTCAATCCTTGCCCTCGGGGCTTTTTAAAGGGTAAATCTGGGTATGTTCAGGTGTTGCCAAAGAAAACATAACGGCAAACTACAGCGAAAGAAAACTACCGTAATGCATCAAAAAAAGGAGCACACACGAAAACATTTGTCTTCAACATATATAAACATCTAAACCTTTGATCTTCATTGTAACTACACTGAGAGTTGGAGATGTAACTGAACACACACAACTGAAGAAACATCTTTAAACATCATTTACAAACATAATAGAAATGTAATTCTCTTGTGAGGAAAAAGGACAAATGATCAGACCGTCATTAGAGAGGACTTTGAAGGAGCCTGTGTTATTTAAACCTCGGACATTAGTTTGGTTTGCTCTTGATTGTTGAAGTGAGTGGGATCTTCATGGCAAGTTCACCTCAAGACCAGACCACAAACCCAACAATCCTCAAATGTTCAGCATGGACCTACAGGTAGCTTTCACCACCACTGATGTCAAAGTGCAGCTTCTACCATCAGAAAGAGACCAAACAAGATTGATCTTCATGGGAGGAGTTTAAGAACATCTAGACAAAGAGCAGGCGGTAGACGGTTCTACAAACATCTAACTGACATTATTTCAGACAAAAGGAGGAGATACAGCTATTAGGACAGAGGGGTTTGAACTTTATCCTCAGAAGATGATTTTTAAAGACATTTCTTTAGTTGTGTGTGTTTACTTAAATGACCTCCATCTCTCAGTATTGTTACATGAAGATCAAATGTCCAGATGTTTAAATATGATGGTCAAAGCTCTTCATGGAGGTTCCTAACCTTTTATCATGACCGTATCTTCAACACAAACACAAAAACATTAAAAGCTGGGGGTCTGCATGTGCACAGAGATATCTCGAAACTCGAAAGAACTCGAAAGAACCACGGACTGACCGGAGTGTAGAAATGGAAAGTGTTCTCAAGGCTGAGGTTCTGCTTTCAGGATACACTTCATTTTCTATTTAAATCTGAGTGTAACCTGAACTCTGCTGCTGTGATGAACTGAAAGGACCAGTGATGCAACATTAATGTCCTCCTATTCACTCAAAGCAGCACTGATCATTACAGCCGTAATGAGCCACTGCACCAACTGCTCATATTCACTCCACCTTTACTGACTCCACCGCTGAGCTCACCTCTGTAATGAAGAGGTGAACTGTAGGACTGGAGCGTCCACTGCTGTCCACTTTCATCCTGATCTTTAATGCTCAGGACCCCACAGGACCACCACAGACCAGCTATTATTCTCAGCACTGCAGTCACACCGTCGTGGTGGGACATTTTCCCATTTGATCTTAAAATACGAAGCCTTGCTGCAGAAAACCTTATACAGAACTAAACGTCAGTACTGTCCCAGTCAGCATGGCTTCAAACACACCAGTTTGGGTTTAATTTGGGACTAGTTGGGTTTCTGGGCTCTGACCGTTCCAGAATCATCTGTAAAGGTGATGGTCACTCTGGGGGAGCTGCAGACATCCACAGCTCAGGTGGGAGAATCGTGTTCTCTACAAATCTGACCTTTATGGAGGAGTTGCAAGAAGAAAGACATTAGACATCCAGTATCCCACAAGCCATGTAGGAACACTGTTGGAAGAAGGTTCTCTAGTCAGATGAGACCAACATTGAACCAAATGGCAAACGCTATGAACAACATCACCCTGAACACACCATCCCCACTGTGACACATGGTGGTGGCAGCATCATGCTGTGGGGATGCTTTTCTTCAGCAGGGACAGGGAAGCTGGAGTTGATGGGAATATGGGTGGAGCTGAATATAGGACAATCCTGGTTTAGATCATATACATACAGCATGTTCACCCAGTCAAAGTCCGGATCTAATGCCCAGTGAGAATCTGTGGCAGAACTTGAACAGGACGCTCTCCATCCAACCTGGCTGAGCTTCAGCTGTTCTGTAAAGAAGAATCAGCAGAAACTCCAGCCTCTAGATGGGCAAAGCTGGTAGAGACAGACCCCGAAAGACCTGCAGCTGGAACTGCACTGAAAGGTGGTCCGACACAGCCAGATACGTTTTCAAGGCATTGTAAAATCCCAATGAAAAAGAGGAGTTTCATTAAAAAGTGACCCCGGCATTTGTAGAAAAACCTTGTATCTCCATTTGTTTTCTACTTGTTGACTGAGCATCATTTTGACAGTTGTTCTTTATGTTCTTGGTTTAAAAATGGACCAATAGAAATACTCTATACAATAGAATGGGACAAAATCTTTTCTGATATGCTCTGAAAGTTAAAGGCAGCTGTTTCAGAGATATAAGAGGAACAGGCTGATTTCATCTGGGTTGACTTCCTGTAAATACTCACAGCAGGTCTGTATATGCAGATCATTGAGAAATCGTTCACCTTTAACCCATTTTGATACTTTTCAACCTGTATGTAAATGTTTTTAATCTGAATCTTGGTGAAGTGAAACGATTCTAAATAATTCTGCTGCAACCAGTTACCTTCAGGAGTCAGATCTGTCGGTATTTACACACCTTTTCTGAAAGGCCCCAGAGGCTGCAACACCATTAGGCAAGAGGCACCACTAACCACTAACTTCCTCCATGTTTATGGAGGTGTTCTGGTCAGATGAGGCCAAAATGGAACTTTTCAGCAAACTGAAATGCTGTGCATTTGATGCAAAACCAACAATCATCGTCCAAAGAACTCCATCCCCACAGTGAAACGTGGTGGTGGCAGCAGCATGCTGTGAGGATGTTTCTCAGCAGCAGGGACTGGGGAAACTGGTCCGAGTCGAGGGGAAGGTGGATGACTCAAAGCACACCGCTAAAGCAGCACTCGAGTGGTTTGCAGGGAGACGTGAAGGAGCTGGAGCAGTCTTGTCTTGAGGAACAGGCAAAAATCCCAGTGGCCAGATGTGGCAGCTCATAGAGATGTATTACCTTAAGTGCTGCGAAAGGGGGTCTAAAGTGCTGACTTTAGGGGGTGAATGGTTGTGCACACACACGGTTTCTGTTATTTTGTCCTATTTGTTGTTTTGCTTCACAATTAAAAAAAAATTGTTCAAGTTGTTTTAGAAGTTGTAGAAATGTTCTGTACATGACATGTACATGACAGACTTTATCCTCCTCCTTTCACCCTGATCTTCAAGGACCCCACAGGACCACCACAGAACTACAGCAGTGCTGAGTGTGATCTGCTTGTACCAGCATAACACACACGAACACACCACCACTATGTCAGTGTGACTGCAGTGGTGCACGACCCACCACCAATATAATAGCTGCTCTTTGGCGTGTGTTTGTGTGTGTGTGCTAGATAAGTGTCAGTGACATGAGGAAGTGATGGTCTGTGAATGTGTGTGTGTGTGTGTGCAACAGTGTAGGTGTGGCTCTACCTAAGAGCTGCTCACACACTCTGTCTGCTCACACACACCTCTGGCAGGATGGAGGAGCAGAAGTGGCAGATCAGAGCCGGGCGACAGATGAGCGAGAGAGGGCAGGTAAGAGGTTGCGGGTGGAGAAGTGAGGGGTCAGGAAGTTTGTGGTGGTGGTGAAAGCAGTGAGATGGAAGTTCTTTCTCATACTTTAAGTTCTGCAGTCTGTTGGTGAAGGATGATCAGTCTCTGAGTCCTGATCTGGATCTCCTGATTCTTCTGAGCTGGGCTGAAGTTGGTCCTGTGAGGTCAGGGTTGTGTGAGTTCAGCTTCTGAAGTGCTTTACTTTAGCTCACTCCTCTCACTCTGGAGTAGACTCTGTCCTGGGTGGAAAGCTCTCACAGTGCTGAGTGTGAGCAGCAGGTTGAGTTTGGGGATTGAAACCACAGACCTCTTTGTTCGGATCCCTGTATGGGCCAATCCGACGAGCTCAATCTCATCAAGGCCTGGGTTGAAAAGCACAGGAAGTTCAGACGTCACTCACATAGACCTCAGATATTTCCATTACCAATGTGAAACCTAATGTTCTCCGACCCATGACGTTCCTCATATGCACATCTGTATAGCGTATGATTTTGCCCTATAAAACCCAATGTTCTTATAAAACCCAACTTTTGTGCCTCTGATTTGGAAATGATTTTCCAAACTGCCGAAGGGTTTTCCTAGACAGCAGTTTGTAGGCTGGTTCTTTAGATAAGCTGATGGTTCTACACAGAACCACAGTAACTCAATTTAACAAGAGGTTTATTAAAGGGTTATTTTTGTTAAGATGATGGTTCTATGTAGAACCATAGTAAATTGATTAAAGAAGATGGTTATTTAAAGGTTTTTTAGTAAAGCCAATCATTCTATAAAGAACCACAATAACTTGATTAAACAAGAGGGTTATTCAAGGATTCTTTAGTGAAGCCAACTAGGTATCAAACCCACAACCCTTTGGTCAGTTGGACTGGGCCAACCTGTAGCAGCTTGACTGAGTTGGGTATCAAACCCACAACCCCGCGATCATCTGAGGTTCCACAGTTAACACCATGCCAGTTGGTGGGGTATGATCTTCTGTCTGTTCCTGAAACACATAAAGAGTTGAAGAGGACACAGGTTGAGGATGTGGGTGACGTGGTGTGTTTCTGTTGCAGAGCTGATGTGAAGGTGAACACGGGTGGTTTCGGGATGCGATGTTACTTTAAAACAGTGGTGTGGACATTGGTGACCATTGCCATCCTCATCGCCATTTACATCCACTGCAGGAATCCACAATGGACAAAACCTATGGTAACACATGCAGTTTACCTAGAACCAGAGCCAGCCCAGGGCACAAGCAATATAGGCGAATGCTAGGGTGCCCAATCAACCAAAAGGGGGCTCAGGGGCAGAGACGATATATTGATATTTATATCTATATCGGGATATAAACAGAGCGGGATACGGGCAGAGCGATATATCGATATTTATATCTATATCTGATATAAACAGAGCGGGATACGGGCAGAGACGATATATTGATATTTATATCTATATCAGAATATAAACAGAGCGGGATACGGGCTGAGTGATATATTGATATTTATGTCTATATTAGAATATAAACAGAGCGGGATACGGGCCGAGTGATATATCGATATTTATATCTATATCAGGATATAAACAGAGCGGGATACGGGCTGAGCGATATATTGATATTTATATCTATATCAGGATATAAACAGAGCGGGATACGGGCTGAGCGATATATTGATATTTATGTCTATATCAGAATATAAACAGAGCGGGATACGGGCCGAGCGATATATCGATATTTATATCTATATCGGGATATAAACAGAGCGGGATACGGGCTGAGCGATATATTGATATTTATGTCTATATCAGGATATAAACAGAGCAGGATATGGACTGAGCAATATATCGATATAAGTATTGTCATTGCAACTTTTTAGGAGTCACAGTGGATTCAGCACAGGTACCGTGCTCTGAACTCCAGCGGAGAGTCATGCCCTCACGACGTCATGAAAAACCCAATGTGTCTCAGTGCTCCGGTCCGCCTGCGGGCAGGAATAATCCCTAAATCACGGAGTAAGTATTTCTACTTCTGCTAAAAATTCAGCTGAAGACCAGGTTTTGCTGGTAGCTGATGGTCTAAACTGGTCTTTGAAGATCAAGGTGGTTGAACATCTGAACAGCTGATAATTCAGTGAAAACATACTCTATGCTGGTGAGATAACTTGGTTTACCAGCTCTTGACCAGCATAGTTTATACATTTAATTTAGGTCATGCTTGAACATGCTGGTCATTCTGGTCAACCAGCGTTGTCTTAGTGGTCATGCTAGTCAACCAGCTCTGCTTTGCTGGTCTTGCTGGTCAAACAGCTTGGTCATGGTGATCAGCTGGCTTGGTCACACTGGTAAACTGGCTTGTCCTTGCTGGTCAAGCTGGTCTACCAGCTGTGCTTTGATGGTCAACTTTGTCAACCAGCTTTGTCTTGCTGGTCATGCTTGTTATGCTGGTCAACCAACATGGTCTTGCTGGTCAAGACCATGTTGGTAGTGGTGGTCAATTGGTTTGGTCAAGGTAATGCTGGGTCACCCAACTTTGACTTGCTGGTAATGCTCATCAACCAGCTTGGTCATTCCTGAACCAGACATATGACCAATGGATCACTTTAGTAGTGAAACTACTAGTCAAAATTAACTAACTAATCTTGGTTCTTTTCTAGAGTACCTTACAGTGGGTCTCTCATCTGTAAAGAGAAAGAAGGAGAGCTATCTCCTGACTACCCTACTTTCCATCTTCCAACAGTCCTCAGAGACAGAGTTGTCACAGATGGTGGTTGTTGTTCTCCTGGCAGACTTTGACCCCAACTGGGTCCTGAAGACTACGACCAGCATTGAGAAACAGTTTTCCACCAGGCTGAGCCAAGGACAGCTGCTGGTTATCCATGCTGATCAGGAACTCTACCCTCCTCTCACAGGACTGAAGAGGAACTTCAATGATTCTCCAGACCGAGTGACCTTCCGGTCCAAACAGAATGTGGACTATGCCTTTCTAGTTGACTTTTGCGCTGGTCTTTCCCAGTACTACCTCATGCTGGAGGATGACGTCACTTGCTCTAAGGGTTTTTTGTCCTCCATCAGTGGACACATCCAGTCCAAAAGATCTTCGCCTTGGGTCACTCTCGAGTTCTCCAAGCTGGGATATATTGGAAAACTCTACCACTCAGGAGATCTTCCACATCTTGCACAATTCCTCTACCTCTTCTACCAGGAGATGCCGTGCGACTTCCTTTTGTCCCACTTCCGCAAGTTGCTCATGCAAGATAAGGTCATCCGTTTCCAGCCATCCCTCTTCCAGCACATTGGTACTTACTCATCCTTCCAGGGTACTTACAATAAGCTCAAGGATGATGACTTCCAACAGGAGCCGGCTGACAACCCACCAGCAGATATTTACACCGACATAGAGGTTTTTGAGAAACACAAACCAGATAATGCTTACAGCCAAGGGATGAGTTACTTCTGGGGCAAGTCACCCATTCATGTCGGGAATTACTTCCTCATAACCTTTCACAACCCAGTGAACCTTTCCCGTATCCTGATTCAGACAGGGTTAGATGGGAAGGACTTTCTAATGTCTGCAAATGTGGAAGTTGGAGACATGGTGATGAGGACAGGACATGATGTGGAGTGCATAGGAAGCCATATCCTGGGTTCCCTACAAGAGGGAGAGTTTGAGCAACTCAATGTCCAACAGACGGTGAAAAAAACACTGTTATGCTTAAAAATCCGAGTCACAGCCACACAGTCCAACTGGGTCATCATAAGAAACATTCAAATCTGGACTGTTAAGGAGAAAAAGAGTGAAGTCACACTGAAGGGTTTGAAGTAGGGTTGGGTTATCTCTTGAGTCTATGGACTACAGAGCTTTTGACAGTTAGAACAATGTGCTGCAGCACCCTCTGTTGGCACTGCAGCACCCCTTGAGATTGGTAACACTCTTTGAGTCTGGAACCACAGCAAGGAGAATGGGGGACAGCTTCTTTTAAAACAAACTTAATAGGACTTCCATGTGGAATGAGCAAAACACCACCTGCACCCCACAATAAAGGTTCCCTCAGCTACAACCACACCTCCCAGTGACTTCTGTTGGCTGTTGCATCACTTCCATACCTTTTATATAACGCTACTGTGAGTTTGTTACACAGAACACAGTTGTGCATGAGACACAGCAGTGCGGCTGGAGTGTTTAAACCCCTCAGTGTCACTGCTGGACATAGAACAGTCCACCAACCAGAAATGTCCAGCCGACCAATGTCCAATGTCCTGTGAGCACTGATGAAGGACTAGAGGACGACCAACACAAACTGTGCAGTAACAGATGAGCTTCTCTCTCTGACTTTACATCTACAAGGTGGAGACACTCGGTAGGAATGTCTAATAGAGTGGACAGTGAGTGGACACAGTGTTTAAACACTCCAGCATCACTGCTGTGTCTGATCCACTTGTACCAGCAACACACACTAACACACCACCACCATGTCAGTGTGACTGCAGTGCTGAGAATGACCCACCACCCACATCATATCTGCTCTGTGGTGGTCCTGTGGGGTCCTGATCATTGAAGATCAGGGTGAAAGGAGGAGAATAAAGTCTACAGAGAAACAGATGAACTACAATCTGGAATTACAGAACTACAAAGAGAACCTGTATGATCAGAGGAGCTGATAGAGTGGACAGGATGTGGTCTTAATGTTATGGCACATTGGACATCTGTCCAGTTCAAACTGATGATTTATTCATGCTGTTTTAATAATAGTACAGAACCAAAACAGGACAAACTCCAAGCAGCCACATGTCCACCTGCTCTGTGGGGTAGGACAGAATGAAGACAACAGGTCACAGCTGTAACAGTAGCTCCCCCTGGTGGCTATGAGGGTAAAGTGCGGGTCTACTGTTTCTGGCCCACTGACTCTGCAGGTGTTTCCACATTGTTCTGCTTGCAGGCCTGTGGGGAACCAGCACAGACAGCATCTGTGTCCAGAGGGACAGAAGATCTTTTGGAGCTTTGTGAACTTGTGAAAGGGAAGGTTTTTATACAGAAGTCCTTTTCATGCTTTGATGTGCTGAGTACAGAATTTGGATAAGAGTTGAAATAAATAATTAATCAAAATTTGATCAAATATAAAACATATTTGTGTTATTATTATTATTATTATTATTATTATTATTATTATTATTATTATATTGTTATTGGTTAAAACAACTAAATATAGCCTACAGGTGGTTGCTATGCTGTTTAAATCCTAAGCTTCATTTCTCAAAGGAACCTACAGACATGACACCCAGATCATAAACTACAGGACTATCTAACCCTGGTCTCGTCATTGTGTGAAGAATTATCAGACAGTAATTAAGCTCAGAAAACAGCTCAAACTCACTCATTTCCAACTGAATTAAATCCCAATTAAAATACCAAAACTGCTTCCCTTCCCTTAATTTCCCCGAGGGAACCCTCCCAAGGGATCAATAAAGTTCTATCCTATCCTCTGTTTACTGCTCTATCCACGTGAACATGATCAACCTGCATACAGACTCTGACTGATCAGAGAGAGGGGGCGGGGCTGATGATCAACCTGCATACAGACTCTGACTGATCAGAGAGAGTTCAAATTTCAGAATAAAAGTCCTGAGAAGGGATTATACTGATACATACATAAATGACCAAAATCATAAAGGATATTTACAATGTTTTTTTATTTTATCTGGGACACTGTAAGTATTCTGAAGAGCTTAATATAAATACTTTTGTATCAATCTAATCATTACAAATAACTCATCTCAAAAACACTCTGGATGATGAATTTCCAACAGGATTTCTTTGAAAAAATGAAAGTTTTATTAATCTTTATAAGCAAAAAAAATGTGTTTTGGGTGAAAATATGGTTCATTTTTACACCTCAAATGATAAATTAGATACTCTAGGATCTCCTGAATAGTTCAAAAGATTAAGTGGTTGCTATGGTAATGTCAGGTGGTTGTTAAGGGGTTGTTAGATGGCTGTTCTGTTGTTCTTAGTTGTCCTATAGGTGACAGTTCTCCATTCTAGAGACAGTGTATGGATGTGATGGTGATCCAGTCTCTCAGGCTTCAGTTGTAGTCTAGTTTATTTACATCTGGACTTAAGATGGACAGTAATATTGTTTATTTATTTATTGTTTGTCCAGTAAATATTGTTGGTTTATGTTCTGTGTACATCTGTTTTGTTTAAGTTGACAAAGGAAGGAGAACAGTAGTGTAGGATACGTTCGGGTAGGAGGGCCCTTTATCAGAATTTTGGTCAGGGCCCCGGGGAGTCCGGACAAGCTCTGGGTGTAACATTCCCATTAGATTGTCTGAGTGTCCGTGTGTCCATGGATGTTAGAGAAGCTGGTCATAAAAAAAGCAGTAGGTCACATTTCCCCCTGGCCTAGTTTCTCTAAATCATCCTCTCTGGATTAGGTTTCGTATCTATCCAATCTGACCCTCGCTCGGTGTGCCAACATGCTCGGATCCCTTGCCCGAACTTTCTGATGAGCTGTGGCAGATTGCACAACTGTCGTGTTTGTCACAACACTCAACTGTCCAGTCTCTTCATAGGGCAGCGATTGCTCCACAGGGTCTGACCCGGACGCCTGATGCCAGCCTACGTAGAATATAGAAAATAACATGGCCTCCAGTAACTGTGCCATCTTACAGAGGATTTTAAAAGCTCCTGGGGTTCAAATTCTGATTAAATATGTTCATTAATTACATCAGACACTAGAACATCATTACATTACAGCTTATGTCTGCTGTTGGAACCAGTGTGAGATGATGAAATAAAGGAGAATCATTCTTCTGGGACTATTCTGTGATCTGGCATCGTACAGAAGTGCACCCACACCGTGACACCAGACCTTCTGCATGTGTGGCGTGTGACAACAACCCACTTGTCTTGGTGTGGACCACGGTGCTTCAAAGACAAAAGCGGGACTCGTTACTGAAGGTGACCAGATGTCATTCTGAGTGACTCCACATAAAATATAACATGTACATAAGTATTCACGGTCATGACACTCAAAACTGAGCTCAGGTGCATCTGGTTTGCACTGATCATCCTTCAGATGTTTCTACGGGTTGATTGGACACCTGTGGTCAGTTGATTGGACATGATTTGGAAAGACACACCTGTCTATATATATCTCATAGTAGACAGTGCAGGTCAGAGCACAAACCAAGACATGAAGTCTAAGGAACCGTCTGTGGACAACCAAGACTTTGATCTGTGGAGAGAGGAGAACCTTCCAGAAGCACAACCATTTCTGCAGCACTTCACCAATCAGGCCTGTATGGTAGAGTGGCCAGACAGAAACCACTCCTCAGTAAAGTCACATGACAGCCTGTCTGGAGTCTCCAAAGACACCTAAAGGATTCTCAGACCATGAGAAACTAAAAGAATGAACTTTTTGGACTGAAAGCCAAACATCACGTGCTGTGGGGATGTTCTTCTACAGCAGGAACAGGAAGACCAGTCCGGGTCGAGGGAAAGATGACTGCAGTGATGTACAGAGACATTTTTGATGAGAACCTGCTCCAGAGTGCTCTGGACCTCAGACTGGGACAAAGGTTTATCTTCAACAGGACAACGACCCTCAGCACACAGGCAAGAGTCTTCAGGACAACTCTGTGAATGTCCTTCAGTGTCCCAGCCAGAACCCAGACTTCAATGACTCTGGAGATCTAAAAGTTATCTAAAGTGTAAAGTAGCCATTTTGGAGATATAGTTTTCACTGGACAGCAACAAAATATTATATAAAAATGTATTTTTAAGAAAAGAAAAATGTTATTTTCTTTAATCAAGTTTTGTTTTCCATAGATGGGTGTTGTGTGTGTGTGTGTGTGTGTGTGTGTGTGTGTGTGTGTGTGTGTGTGTGTGTGTGTTTATCAGTGAGTTACCTGTAACATGCGTCAGCTGCACGTGTCCAGGGGCAGAGGTGGGTATTAGGTGGGATTATAGCAGGAGAACGTGTCACTGGTCCTCCAGCAGGTGCAGGACTCACACGTATGCTCTGATGTTCTGACAGTGATAAACACTAATTATCTCAAATCCCTCTGAACTGACCCCAAAACATCACACACACACATATATACCCCAATCAGCCATTACATTATGACCACCTCCTCGTTTATCCTCTCTCTGTCCATCCTCTGGTCACACAGGAGCTCTTTGTGGTTCTATAATTCCAGACTGTAGTTCATCTGTTTCTCTGCAGACTTTATTCTCCTCCTTTCACCCTGATCTTCAATGATCAGGACCCCACAGGACCACCACAGAGCAGATATGATGTGGGTGGTGGGTCATTCTCAGCACTGCAGTCACACTGACATGGTGGTGGTGTGTTAGTGTGTGTTGCTGGTACGAGTGGATCAGGCACAGCAGACCTGCTGGAGTGTTTAAACCCCTCAGTGTCACCAACCAGAAATGTCCAACCAACTTTACAGTTACAAGGTGGAGACACTCGGTAGGAGTGTCCAATAGAGTGGACAGTGAGTGGACACAGTGTTTAAACACTCCAGCAGCACTGCTGTGTCTGATCCACTCGTACCAGCAACACACACAACGTAAGACGCTTCAGTTTCTGCTCCAAATGTTATGAAGTCCCCAAACAGCAGTGCGAGAGAGCATGAACGTATATGAAATGTTTGATATTGATTTCATATTCGAACATTAGGAAGGTGTTGTTTGTATATGACGATTCGTGGTTCCTTTGAAACGGCTAAACAGAGTGGCAGGACAAAACAAACCATATCTAGGACTTTTAATGAGTAACACCGCGTCCACCAACACCCCCAATTCAGCGGGAGCTGTGTTTACAAACCTGTCTCTGGGAGGAGGCTTTAGAAGACATTCATGCATGTTCAGCAAATGCAAAGCATTCCCTAATATAATGAACGGTTTTGCATAGATTACGCAAAATCAAACGAGATATTATCATCCAAAATGTGTCTCCTGTCTGTCACAAACCTCAAATACCACAAACCAAATGAATCCATTTATGGGCTGGAATTTTAATAGACATTAAAACGATCCGTTATTGATAGGTCACATGTGTGTGAGTGTTGGCATCCAACAGCAGCTGGAATCACATGCCCTTATTTTAGCGAAGAAAAGAAAGAAGATTCACTCTAAATAATACATTTGGGTGGTCCCAGGTGGTCCCAGGGGGTGGGGGTGTAGGGGATGATGGGGGGAAATCTGGAAAAACACGATATTTGTGTGCAGCGTGATGTGCAGTGTATTTTATTATCCTGCTTAATGAATAGATATTCAAACATCTGATGATCATATTCTCTGCACTGTTTAAGGTTTGAAACGCTTTCTTCAGTATTTATGGAGCAGCTCTCATTCCAGCCAATAAATGCTCTAAAAGAAATCTTGTAAATGCTTTTGAGCATAAAATGAAAATGTTGATTGTGTTCAAACACAGACCTGTGTTTCTATGCTTCATAATTCAGGATCAGAGTTTCCAGAGATTTTCAACTGAATTCAATCCCAGTTTAAATACCACAGGAGCTTCAGTCTCAGCTTGGTCTCTGAATCCTCCAATGGGTCGAGTTCTGGGGGGGTTGATTGTAATGGGCCTTGTCCTGGTCCTGCACGCTGTGCTGTTATCACCAGCTCCTGGAGGTCTGCTGGGATGCTCCTTGAAGAACTTCCCTCTCCACATTGAGAAGCAGGAGTGTGGTCACTGCATGGCCATCAACACCAGCAGGAGGAGAACTTTGGAGATGTTTAAGTGATTGGAAAATGGAAAATCAGTACCTGTTCAGGAATTTTATTTGTGTTTATTAGAAATGTTTCGCTGAGTAAACAAACACTCATTGCTGAAACTTTACTTTGGTCTGTTTTAGAGGAAATAAACTCTAATCAGATTCTCAGTAACATCTCAACATCTCAGTGATGAAGCAGCAGTGAAGCATCAGTAGATCACTGACCTTTAATGGACTGCAGTAGAATATAATCTGCTGAATTCAGCTCTTTTTCACTCTATGTTCATATCTGGTACTGAATTAGATTCTGGGTTCCCACCTCCCCAACATGCACTTGGTAGTTGAACTGGCCGTGTTAAATTGCCCCTGCTGAACGACTGTGTGCTACCCTGCCATGGATCGGTGACCGGTCCAGGAAGCATGTCTCCATGTGGGCTCCATACCCACCATGACCCTGACCAGGATGAGGCAGATGAAAAGATGGACGACTCGAAGTCTAACTTTGCTGCATTTTCAGAGACCCCCTCACTCCACACTAGTTGAGATTTCATCGCATCATCGTCAGTGTTCACCCAGCACTCCCACAACCTGGCACTCCCCTAACCCGGCACTCCCCTAACCCGGCACTCCCCTAACCCAGCACTCCCCTAACCCTGCACTCCCACAACCCAGCACTCCCCTAACCCTGCACTCCCACAACCCAGCACTCCCCCAACCCAGCACTCCCCTAACCCGGCACTCCCCTAACCCGGCACTCCCCTAACCCGGCACTCCCCTAACCCGGCACTCCCCTAACCCGGCACTCCCACAACCCGGCACTCCCCTAACCCCGCACTCCCCTAATCCCGCAAGTCCCACAACCCGGCACTCCCCTAACCCCGCAAGTCCCACAACCCGGCACTCCCCTAACCCGGCACTCCCCTAACCCGGCACTCCCCTAACCCGGCACTCCCCTAACCTTGCACTCCCCTAACCCGGCACTCCCTTTCAAACCAGGGATCTTCTGCCAACTGAATCACGATGGTGGTAAATTTTGCTATATTCAAATGAGGGTGGTGTGTTACTTGAATCAGGTAAACCCCTACAGGTAAACAGTACAGATAATCAATACAGGTACAGACATGATCAGATATGAATGTGTGTGTGTGTGTGTGTGTGTGTGTGTGTGTGTGTGTGTGTGTGCTTGTGTGTGTGTGTTTGAGCAGAGACAGAGTGAGAGAGAGAGAGATAGAGAGGGAGGAGTTAATGGACGGGGTCTGGTTTGAGCAGGGTATATAAAGCCGCTCTGCTGACACACACACTGCTACTGCCTCTGCTTCTGCCACCCCCACCCCACCCACACACACCCCAACACACACCACCCAGCAGCACCATGGCTCAGCAACCAATCAGGTATGTTCTGCACACTTTTACCCAATTCTACTCCTTTTATCCAGAGTTCTCCTGGTTTTAATCCAGTTCTGCTGTTTTAGTGATGTTAGTTTAGTTCTGTTTTTAGTCCAGTTTGGAATTTTTAGTCCATTTTTCACTGTTTCTGTGTTTCTTTAATCCAGTTCTCAGGTTTAGTCTAATTCTAGTGTTTTATCATCAGGTCTATTGTTGTCAGTCCAGTTATAATGATTTTGGACAAGCTCTCACAAATCTAGTCTAATTCTATTATTTCTTATCCCATTTTAGTTCTTTTATTGGTTTTAATCATTTAAGTCCAGTTTTAGGGTTCTTGGACGTTATTTAAGGGATTCAGTATTTCTGCTGTTTGAAGTCCAGTTCTAGAGTTTTTGGTCCAGTTTTAGAGTTCAGAACTGAATTGTACTAAAATGAATTCTAATGTAAAATGAATAATATTAAGTATTAATGAATAATCTTTATTTTAAAGCCTGTTCTGTTTGAGTGAAACTGTGTGACTGATGGAGTGGATTGTAGAAGGGTTTGAGATGATCACAGCTGTTGAGAATGTGAGGTGAGATGGTCTTCTGTTCCTCAGTCTTCCTGCTAAGCTGATAAACGGTGGGGTGGCCGGTATGGTGGGGGTAACCTGCGTGTTCCCGATTGACCTCGCCAAGACCCGCCTGCAGAACCAGCGCAGCGGACAGAGAGTCTACAGGAACATGTACGATAACGTTCTGCAGATCAGTCACTCTGGTTCTCAGCAGGATCTCACTCTCACACTATCTCTTCCATATAACTCTCTCTTTCTCTTTTTCAAGCTTCATTAGACAGAAAAACCTGAACATTGATGAACATTAGTTTACACTCCTCCTGTAACGGGGTTCATATATAAGAAATACAGTTATTATATACAATGTAAATAGAATTCAGATGGAACTTGTAGTGGAAACTGAAGCTGTTAAACTGGATTCCCGCAGGCTGAGGAGCGGCTGATGCAACTTCAGCCTGTTGTAACAGATTACCATTGTGAGAGAGAGAGAGAGAGAGAGAGAGAGAGAGAGAGAGAGAGAGAGAGAGAGAGAGAGTGTGTGTGTGTGTGTGTGAGAATGTCGTATTAGATTGGGGGGATTTATTGATAAGGGATACAAATATGCAGAAAACATCAAATGCAGCTAAAAATCAATACAAACCCTTCAGACTTTAATTTGGAATTGATCACAGAGTTAAGAGATCAGACTCAAACCAACTCAGCTCACATAAAAATAAAGACGAATTAGAAAAGCAATGAAAATAAAACCGAGTTCTAACGCTGTGAATGCTGTTGTTTTGGTTAGGATGGACTGTCTGATTAAAACCGTCCGATCTGAGGGATACTTCGGCATGTACAGAGGTAAGAACATACTTCATAAGACAGCAGAAATGAGCTGGAGACTTTCAGGAAACTCATATCAAAACATTGAGGAAATACATTCATCAAAAAGCTGCACCCAGAAGGACGTGTGGGACTGCAGTTCTGTAGTGAAGGAAGATGAAGGTGATCAGGATCAATAACTGATGATAACTGTAGTCTGATCTGATCAATATTTATTGATCTACTCATACAGAAGTGGTGTCTCTCAGTACGGCGTCGGGTTTAACGCAACACGCCAGACGTCTCTGCATGGAGGTGTAGAGGTTCCTAATGGTGTCCTGTGATGATCCATCTCATGCAGCTTGAATGTTCTCACTCAGTTCTGCAGATGGTGTGGTAGGGGTGGAGTGTTGATAGAGCGTCCAATAGCGTCCACACATTTTAAATCAGGGACAGGTCTGGAGACGAGACCGACCACGGTGTAGTATCTGTGTCTTCAAGACGAGATCTTGAGATGGCAGCAGTGTGTGGACGAGTGTCTTCCTGTTGGAATAGAGCACCGGAGTGTGTTCAGAAAAGGTAGAACCGCTGGTTGCAGAACCTCATTAATGTAACGCTGGTCTGTTAAAGTGTCTGTAATGAAGATCAAAGCTGATCTGGCATCTACAAAACAGCACTCACACCGTCACACTAGACCTTCTGGACGTGTGACAACAAACTGTTGATCATAGTTTGTCACACAGATTTGTTGGTCGTCTCTGAGACAAATGTGGGACTTGTTACTGAAGCTGACCTGCTGCCATTCTGAGTGACTCCATGCCAGTCTGGTACAACATCATTGCAGTCAGTCGATTCTTTCTGGGTGCAGCAATTTTTTGATGATGAATGTAATAATTAATGATATTAACACAAAATATTGTTAAAAACAAGAAATAATAGATATAAAGTCAACATTTAGATACAGTGCCTTACAATGTATTCATGCACCTTGAAATTACCACCACAAACTTAAATGTATTTCATTGGACCAACACAAAGCAGCCAAAAAGCCCATGGTCACTCTGGAGGAGCTGCAGAGATCTACAGCTCAGGTGGTGAATCTGTCCACAGGACAACTGTTAGTCATGTTCTCTACAAATCTGGCCTTAAGCCATAAGAAGTTCCATTTGTGGAAAAGTTCAAATGGTATGAATATGTTTTCAAGGCACTGTGCTGATTGGGAAGAAGGGGAGGGGCTTGTAGTAGAGATGAAAATGCAGTAATTAAACAGTGTCTCTAATAATGTCTCTAGTAAGTCATTGTCAATAAGAAAGCCCACGTGACAGTTGCTGGTTTCGTTTCTGCAGGTGCAGCAGTCAATCTGACCCTGGTGACCCCTGAGAAGGCCATCAAACTGGCGGCTAATGACTTCTTTCGTCACCAGCTCAGCAGGGGAGAGTGAGTTTCACTGGTGATTCATGGTGTGACCTGGTGAGAGGTGTGTTGGTCAGGTGATGAGTGTGTGTTTTCTTTCGCTGCAGTCAAAAACTGAGTGTGTTTAAAGAGATGCTGGCAGGCTGTGGAGCCGGAGTGTGTCAGGTGATCATCACCACACCCATGGAGATGTTGAAGATCCAGCTTCAGGACGCAGGGAGACTTGGTGAGACCAGTTACTATCATAGATTACTGGACATTCAGTTCTAAAAGAGGTCTTGGGGTAGATAAGTGTCCAAAAGTATGCAGACACCCAGAATTCAAGGCTATTATTAGGACGTTTACTAGAATGGATTTATACTAGATGTTGGAATGTTGGTGTGAGGAGGATTTGGTTGCATTCAGCCCCAAAGTCAGGTACAAATAATGGTAGAATAAGTGGTGGATGATGCTCCACTGCTGGGGTCTCTTTAGCCCACACTTGGCTGTCAGAAAGGTGGCCTTATGGTTCTCTAGATGCAGCCAGTGTCAGCTTTCAGATTTACTGGCAATAAAGGCTGTTTATTCAGGATCCATAACAGTTTCAGGAAGAAGGAAGAAGGAAATAAGAACCAGAAAACACCTAGAATATGAAAAGTTATGAAACGTAACAAAGTGATATAACACCACAAGGAAGTTCCTTGAGTTCCCACAAGGAAGAACCACGAGAAATCAGACTGAGGAATGTAGTAAACTAGGTAAAACTAGAAAACACAGTTTTCCTTCCCATGTTCCTTACAGTGGCTCAGAGGAACCTGGCGGTGGTGTCATCTACAGCGGGTGGTGGAACTGTCCTGAGCTGCAGCTACATGCGCCCAGTTTCAGCTGTGCAGATTGCTCAGGAGCTGCTGAGGACTCGTGGCATCCAGGGCCTCTACAAGGGTCTTGGTGCCACACTCATTAGGTAGGATATATGTCTTGATTTTGAAATTCTTCATTTGATGGAATTGTCTACTCAGCCTACAGCAGTTTAACCGCACCTACTCAGCCTACAGCAGTTTAACCCCACCTACTCAGCCTACAGCAGTTTAACCCCACCTACTCAGCCTACAGCAGTTTATCTCCACCAACTCAGCCTACAGCAGTTTAACCCCACCCATTCAGCCTATAGCCCCACCTACTGAGCCTACAGCAGTTTAGCTCCACCTACACATCCTACAGCAGTTTAACTCCACCCATTCAGCCTACAGCTCCACCTACTCATCCTGTGGCATTTTAGCTCCATTCATTCAGCCTACAGCAGTTTAATTGTTAACTCGGTGTATGTTTGTGTGTGTCTATAGGGACATCCCATTTTCCGTTGTTTATTTCCCCCTCTTCGCCCACCTGAACCAGCTAGGAAAACCTTCAGACACTGAAAACGCTCCATTTTACTGGTCCTTCGCTTCAGGCTGTGCAGCTGGATGCACGGCAGCTGTAGCGGTCAGCCCCTGTGACGGTGAGTGTGTGTTAGTATTGGTGTGTCCAGACACTTACACTGACGACCTGTAGTCAGATCTAAACTGACCTTTTTCTTGTTCAGTGGTGAAGACAAGGCTGCAGTCACTCAATAAAAGTGCAAACGAGGAGATCTACAGCGGAGTGGTGGACTGTGTCAGGTACAGTGATCCCTTTATCATTCATTCTTGACTGTCCTTTTATGGAGGACTCTTGATAAAGTGCTTAGCTCTGCACTGATTGGCTGGAGTGTGCTCTTGATGGTTGAAAATAGCAAATCTAAATGACGTGTGTCCTTTGTCCTGCAGGAAGATTGTTCGTAAAGAAGGTCCATCCGCTCTGCTGAAGGGCGCCGGCTGCAGGGCTCTGGTCATCGCTCCACTCTTTGGCATTGCACAAGTGGTCTACTTCATTGGTGTGGGAGAATTTGTCCTGGGCCGATACCCCTTCACCCTCTACTCAGCCTAAACCTAACCACTGGAACCATCTCAGCATTAAAGTGATAGATCAGTGAAAAATCACTTTGCACCATTACGTAAATTTGATTTTTTTTCACCCTGCTATACCTTTAAAGCGAAGTGCCTGAGGCAGCTATACCCTTGACTGTAACTGTTGAGTTTGGGGAATGATGTGGTTCTTGGTGTAAGTTGGAGATGCGTGGAAATGCTAACACTAGCATGTACAGCTGGCTTTCTCTAAGCCAAGACAACATTGCACTTGACAATGTCATTTTTATTTTTTTGAGAAAATATCTCCAGGAACAGCGTTTGGTTTCCCTCAATGAGGGAAGGAATGTCACGTCTCCCACACTCAAAATATCAGAAAACGTCCTGAGTTTTCCTCTCTGTTTGTCCCTTTCTTTCTGTCTTTTCTTCACCATCATAACTGGGGCTTTTTAGGAGACATGAAAATGGACATGTCTTCTGTTTAGCTTATGTCAGCCCTGTTTAAAGGGTGCAGGTGTGAGTAATGTTGATGGATGTGGTCATAATACACTACATTCAGTTTTAAGAACAATTTGTAATTCTGACACTCTCTCAGACTTTAGGCTAGAGGTGGGTATTTCAGGTCCAGCAAGTCATAATCCCCCCCAGGATTTTGTTCAGAATCTCTGTTGCAGATCTGCCTCCCAAGACATTATTAGTAAAATGAACTCAAGGTGGAGTAAGAGGCATTATTATTCTACAACTGATCAAACTAATATGAAATTGGAGGATCTGGATTACCCAGAGGTGGGTAAACCAAATTGAAAGAGTAAAAATCCTCCCCAGGACTGCCTGAGCCCAGCCACAGTAGAGCTGCTCAGGCAGTTATAACAGAATTCTGGGCCAGATTTTGACCTGCTGGACCTGAAATATCTGCCTCTGCTTTAGGCTGTAGATTGCAGATGTGGGGTTGGACCAAGTTGAGGCAGGGGCTAGCTTCTGATCATCCCTTGGTATATGGCATACTTCATTAATGACCGACTAGTCATTTTCTACTGGTTGTTTCCAATTACCACTAGTTTGTGGTTGCTAAACAGAGAACAATAAGTTTTAGGATGTAAGATCAGTGTCAAAGGGTCAAATGGAGTTAGTTTTAGAGAATTATGGACCCCAAGAAACACTTGAAGGTCACAGTTCTTCTTATTTGCATTTTTATACCTTGAATTGGGATCATGTTCATGACCATAAAAATAACAGAATGAGAATAGGAACCTGGTGTACAAACCTGTTGGTAAAGCAGGTGTATCCAAGGATTTCTGAATAACAATGAATAAGCAAAAGTTAAATAAAGAAAAAGTTCATCTGTTTCTCTGTGTTTTCTTCAAAAATTAGGGAAAAGGAGAGTAAACATAAATTCATCTTTAAGAATCAAATTACAAGAGTTGTTGTTTTTTTTATGGAGACCCTAAAGAGACATCCTACTTAACAAAAAGCAAGTGGCCACAACCAGAGGCATTGCCTGACTGTGCAGAGTCCTGAGGCTTAACTCACAAGGGGTTCTTCCGATGGGGAGGGTCCCTGGCATTCGTTTGTGTTCCCTCGACCAGGGGTACAGGTGTCAGGGTCAGTTTCACATTTGATTCAGGGTCCCGATGGGTCTTGTTATAATGTTCAAAGCACATTAAAATATATATTGGGGCTATGTTCCTGAAAATACAGGCCAGGAAACACCCCTGGCCACGACTCAGAAAGAACTTGTCCCCTTAAGGTTGCCACCTGTTTGGTTTCCACCCAGACACTCCGTGAGTCCACGGAGCAAGTAGAGTTGACACAATACTCACATCAGGACTGCAGTTCATGTCCAAGTCCAACATAGGAGCTGGAACCTTGACCAAGCAGATATGTCACAGAATAGGACAACGATGAAACAGGGCAAAGACTGGGACCAATACAGTGACAGAAACAGAAATATTGAAGGGGACTATGGTAACAAGTGCAGAGATTGTGACATGAACAAGGACAGAGATGAGGACAGTTATATAGATGATGCAAGGGACTGGAAGACGAGATAAACAGACGATAATGGGGACATGGACAGGGATGGTGGCATAGTTTGGGAAAGAGAGTGACAAAGAGAAGGACAGAGAAATATCAGATGACTGGGACAGAAGGTGACAGAGAGCAGGGCTGGTAAAAATCAACAGGGACAAACTGGGACTGACAAAAAAGACTTGGCCTGAGCCCAGCATCAAAAACCATGTCTAAATATAGTGCTTTGGAATCCCTTCCAACGAATGAACCACGGCTAACAGGCTGGTGGTACTAAGGGATTAGACATAAAATCCAGGAAGCATAGCAGGGGCTTCTGGCTTTGTGGGCCCCCCTGGTGCTTTTGTTATAGAGAACCTGATACCTCTGGCTTAGGATGTGTGATTGATGCATCTAACTTAGACATTGGGTTGGATATTTATGGTTTGGTGAGTTAGGGAGATGGTGGGGTATGTAATGTGTGGGGATCATGGTGATTACCCCAGGCTTGAGAGGCCTGATTGACACCCCTGGATCAAGGAGTCTGGAACATGTTTCTGAGCTGGAGAGCCCTACAGACATCTCTGACTTGGGAAGACTAGAATTGTCAACAATTTCTGGCTTAAGGAATCCAGTGAACACCCCAGGTTTGGTTTAGGGAGTTTGAAAAACACATCTTTCCTGGTGTGCTGAGAGGACACATTTGATTTGGTGAGCTTGGTAGACTCAGCAGACACCCCTGACACCTCACATGAAAGCCTACATGCCTCAAACTTGAGGAGCCTGAGAATTGCATTAGGGAATCCCAATGAACAATTTGACAATAGGAAGTTGAGTGACTGTCTCAAATTTGTAGAACCTGGCAACTGTCTTGGGTAACTGAATGCAGACAGCTCTGATTAGTAATGCCTGAAGAATTCTTCTCAATTAAGAAGGCTCTAGTTTGGGGGACTGATAAGCACCTCTGGTTAAAGGACCCTGTCAGACACCGACCTTTGGATGTCTATAGTTTGCCTCTGGGTTGAGGACCCCAGTGATACATTTGGCATTAGGAAGCCTAGTGAGAGTCTCAAACTTGGCCATTGCTTTTGGCAAGTGAATGCCTCTACTTTGGTGAGTGCTTCGGAATCCTGGCAAATACCTCTGATCTGGGATGACTGCTGGACTCCTCTAGCCTGTGGAGCTCAGCAGATACGTCGTGTAGTAGTGCCCAAAGAATTCTTTTTCATTAAGAAGGCCTGGTAAGCACCTCTGGTTAAAGGAGGCTGTCAGTTGCCTAATTTTGGAAGACTAGAGTACACCTCCAGTTTGCGGAGCCAGTCTGGAAGATTAGAACAATTGCTTGAGGAGACAGGACTGAAGGGCACCGCAATTCAGGATTATAGTACAATAACTGAGGACAACAATCTCATTCCGCCATGGTGTATCTGGTTTAGGAATCTTGGAAAATACTCTTGGATTGGGAAGCCAACTCTCTGACTTGGAAATCCATTTGGACACCCTTGTTCTGGTTTAGGGAGCATGAAAGGAACTAAGATTGGATGTAGTCGGGAAGTAGACAGTCTGGAAGAATTTACAGTATAAGTGAGTTCTGATGGGAGTAGTTCCTGGCGGGGTATGAAGTGCCCACTCTGCTGAAACTCAAACCTGCTGCTTCTGCATTGCTGAGGCATAACTTCTGCTTGCAGCTGTTGCACACATTTCAAACTGGACACATGAAACTCCAGGCAAAGCAAAGCTCAAGAGAAGCAATCTTTAACCAGCTGAGCAAGAGATACACTTACACTTCAGCTGAAGAATGAATCCATTAACGTTAATAAATGCAGAACTAAACATAAGTCAAAAAATGTATGCAAATTTTAATGTAAATCAGTTTGAGCAGTCATTCAATGCATGATCGTTTATCATCGTAGTTTATTGAATGGTCTTCAACCTCGGGAAGTTGTGCTTGGACATAACTGTTGGGAAGGCCCAACCGAATGTCAATGCCTGACAAAAAAAAATCACAGCCTTTGCATCACCTCAGAGGACAGCTTGGGAATGCCTTGTGAGGTTGAATGGGGACAGAGCATTATCCTGCTGGAATGTTCCATCAGTGTGGGGGTTCATGAAGTACATGAAGCTGCAACTGGTTACCAAGCAGTGAAGCATAACGGCACTGATCAATCACATGTGTAGGTGGTCAACTGGACTGAACTCATGCCATGAGAATACACCAACACCAGTTTGGAACCACCACCAGTCTGTTCAGTGCTCTGCCAAAAACCGGGGTCCATGGCATCATGGGATTTGTTCTACAAATGAACGCTAAAATCAGCCATAAGCATTTGGTACCGCGACTCATTGGACCATGGCACATGTTGCCAGTCCTCTAGGGCTCAGTTAGTGACCTCACGAGCCCAGATGAGTTACTCTGTCCAGTGTTGTGGCTAAAGAAGGCTGCACTGAGCTGTGGGATATGCATGTGGGGCTACTGCATGTGGGGCTACTGCATTGAACGTGGATGTGATTTCTGTGAGTTGCTCATCTGTTCATCATCATTACCCACTGCGCTGCCCACTGTGGGTGGTAATGCCTTATTTTCAGCACACATGACAGGAATGTTAAATACCAACACAACTTCGGAAATGGAACGTCTGCTCCCACTATCATACCTCACTCGATCTAGGATAATTCCCATCTCCTTGCCCTGAGCATGCTGACCTGTGTTCACCCTCACTCTCAAGACACACCTCACCGTTTATACAGGTGTAGGCATTTCCAGGCCATCCTCTGAGGTAACGCCCCTTCATAACCAATTTACACACTAATGTCACATGACTTCTGGCACATCAGTGTGAGAGAAATGAGTTTTTGTCTAATGAATGGAGGTTAATTTAATCTCATATTTGTGTTCTTCCCACATCAGTGTGGGTTTCTTCTGGGGTCTCTGGTTCCCATCATCCCTCTAAAACATGCTGGTAGGTGGACTGGATGTGCTATATATTTTATAATATTGCTTATTTTACACAGATGTTGTAGATTTTATAATGTATGTTTTTTTTTTTACTTTTATCTTGAGTTTGATGTTTTGATATTTTTTTAATCTTATTTGTATTTTAAGGATTTTATGTTTTATCCTTTATATTTATCTGACAACACTGCAAATGCAGGCCACCCTCAGTGTACACACAATTAAAGTTTGGTTAGGACTGAAAATAGTTGCACACAGAAGGAATGGTTGTGCCAGATCAGGTCATCTTCAGTGATGAGTCCTGCATGTGTTATGTTAGAGATGACCAACAAATTTCCAAGATCAACTGGATGCCACACCTCAAGAAGGTCTGGTGTCTAATCTTCATTACAGACACTTTGACGGACCAATATTATGTTAATGAGGTTCTGCAACCAGTGGTTCTACCTTTTCTGAACACACACTCCGGTGCTCTATTGCAACAGGAAGACACTCGTCCACACACTGCTGCCGTCTCAAGATCTTGCCTTGAAGACACAGATACTACGCCGTGGTCGGTCTCATCTCCAGACCTGTCCCTGATTGAAAATGTGTGGACGCTATTGGACGCTCTATCAACACTTCACCCCTACCACACCATCTGCAGAACTGAGTGAGAACATTCAGGCTGCATGGGATGGATCATCACAGGACACTATCAGGAACCTCTACACCTCCATGCAGAGACGTCTGGCATGTTGCGTTAAAGCCGACGCCGTCCTGAGAGACACCACTTCTGTATGAGTAGATCAAATACTGATCAGATCAGACTACAGTTATCATCGGTTATTGATCCTGATCATCTTCATCTTCCTTCCCAACAGACCTGCAGTCCCACACGTCCTTCTGGGTGACAATGAGAGAATAATAAAAGAACGTGAAGATTTCACAAAAAGACAAGAAGCCACAGAAACATCCGAGAAGTTTAATTTGTTCAGGTGCAACAATCTTCCTGAGAAGCCTGAAATTGTGTTCAAACAGGTCAGCCCATAAATAAATTACACATTTCAACACTGAAACATCAACAACAACAACAACAATAACAACAACAGCAATGTTGTTTTGTTTACAGTACAAAAATGATCTTCATTGTTCTCACAAACACAGAAAGGATGTTCATTAGAAAGCTCCTACAGAAAGCCATCAGCAGCTCCAACAGTTACAACAGTCAGAGCAGGATGAGCTGTGACCTCGTCTATAAAATCACAACTCAAAACGGTTTCGCCAACTTACCTCAAAGGCTGCATTCAACAGCCCAAAGAGTACCATGTTTTCCTGTGACAGTGTCTTGTGCACCTGCTAGTGGTGCACGCCAGTTACAGCAGTTGCAGTACAGATTGTATAGAGGTTATGACCGTGAATGAAGAACATTTGTACATAATGCACTAAATCAACACCATATAATTATCATTTTTGGTTTGGAGTTTTGGGAGAAAATATGTTCTCAAGCTCCACCTTCTGGTCATTTAATTGGTTATTCATAGAACAATTGTGTTTGTACTCCTTCAGCACATCCTTCAGAACCATTTTGAGTAGTGATTTTGCACACAAGCGAGAGAACGAGAACACACACTTAAACCAGCCTACACATGTAAACCAGAAGACACAACTACACCAACACACAGCTTCCCTGTACAGTGTTCATCAGCTCCAGGCCAGAGGTCAAGCTCAAGATCTACTAGTTCTCCATCCAGTTCTTAAGTTTTAACATCCTTGCTTTTAAGAACATTCTGATATTTTTATCTGACAAAAGTCATTAGCAGGTTACTGTCCTGTTTTCAATAAATAAAGCCAACGAGGCCAATGGACAGCACTGTGGGACAGAACATTGAGCCCAAAAATGAGACATATTGGACTAAATTTAAGTTGTTTTATGCAGAGCTTCTAAGCCGACATCCTACAGACATTACAAATTAAGTACTTAAACCTCTACTCTGTAGGGTTGCCATCTCTTTGATTTTTGCCTGGACAGTCTGTTTTTCAGGACATGCATTGTCCTTGCAATATTGCATGGATATAGCATGGATATAGCATGTCCTCTGTGGTCAGTTAGCAACCTCATGAGTTTAGGTAAAGTGCTGTGTCTGGTGTTCACACGGGTGGGTCTTCTGCTCCCATATTCCATCAAAGCTAAAGAACGCTGCTCTGAGCTGTGGGATATGCATGTGGGAGTCCCGCATCCCCCGTCTGTTCACACGGACAAGATGCCACCGGTAACTATCATTAAGAACCCCTGGGCAGCCACTGTGCTGACCACTGTGGGAGGTAATGCCTTCTGTGACGTATCCCCAGTACATGTGACGCTGTGGACTGAGGAATGTTAAATGCCCACATAACTTCAGGAATGGAATGTCCGTTCCATCCATCCAGCTCCCACGATCATGCTTTGCTCAAAGAGTACGTCAGGCACGTTCCCACCCATGACCATGACTTATTCTTATGTAGGATGTCAGCTTAGGGCCTCCATAATTCGTCTGTTTATTGTTCATAGACAATAGAAGTCAAAAGTTTGAACACACTTGTATATGTATATATATATATATATATATATATACATATATATATATTCACAAATACATACAGTGTCTGTATGCAGGTTCAGCATCAGCCCCGCCCCCTCTCTGATCAGTCAGTCTGTATGCAGGTTGAGCATCACCCCCGCCCCCTCTCTCTGATCAGTCAGTCTGTATGCAGGTTGATCATCAGCCCCGCCCCCTCTCTCTGATCAGTCAGTCTGTATGCAGGTTGATCATCAGCCCCGCCCCCTCTCTCTGATCAGTCAGAGTCTGTATGCAGGTTGATCATGTTCACGTGGACAGAGCAGTAAACATGCACTGGAAGCTCCTTTGGTATTTAAACTGGGATTTAATTCAGTTGGAAACCAGTGAGTTTGAGCTGTTTTTTATCTGAATTACTGATAATTCATCACATAATGAGACCATAATTGAATAGAGCAGTTTGTTATGATATGTTTTCTTGCTTCAATTCTTCTTAAATCATTACAAGATACTCTAAAGCGTGTTCGATCGTTTGGTTTGTTCATTGTGTTTATATTTGTTCATTTAAATCTGATCGGTTCTAATGTTTTAAGTAACTTAACATTTCCGTGCCTGTGTCTTCACCGGCTACAGTCCCATGTTCAATCAGATGTGTCCAAACTTTTGACTTGAGATCAGCCAGAGAACACCTGGAGCCGAAAACGTAACGGGCTCCACGTGTTCCGGGTGGAGAGATTCCCGGGACGTACTAACAGTCCGACTGTGTTTCTGTAAAAAAGGAAGGCACGATTGATCTCATTATCATCACCATTAAAGAGGAATGACTTTAAAATGGCAATAATAACGGTTTGCTACACTACTCAACACCACGTCACAGATATCCACAACCACACACACACACAGACAAAGTAGAAAAAGGCATACAGTATGTACAAAGACGTCTTCAAAAGCCAAACATCTTAATTCTTCTACTGCTTTGAGGGAAAATCACTTTAATACTTGAATGGATTTAGGTTCCATAGAACTCCTGCACAGTGTAGCGTAACGAACCTGCCTTTACGAACACTCTGTTTTCAGTCGTTAACTATGTCATTATATTCACTGTTGGGTTTCTGGATAGTATTTAATAACAACACTAATAAGTGTAGCACCACACTGATTCTGGCTTCCTGAAGCTGGTCTACAAAGCCAAAACTGGACCAGAACCTCCATACTTGATGGCAAAGGTCCAAACCTGATATGTACCAAGAACCCTGCCAGCATCAGGTACAGCTCAGCTTGACCCACCGTCCCTCAAGATGCAGGAAGACAAGCATCCAGACTCTCTTCTGTTCTGGAACCAAAGTCACACTGTCTTCAAACGCAGACTGAAGACCATCTCTATCAGAGCATTTAACTCATGAATGGTTTATAATTCTATTGTGGGTATTAAGGTCCATCCTGGCATTAGTATTTGGCAGCATCTGAGCTTGAGGAACCTCTGGACTTTAAGTAATTATACTTCTTTAACCCACTGCGTTCTGCACACACAGGAATGAATCCTCCCATGCTCACACAGTGATACACACACACACACACACACACACACTAGTGACTTCATACACCAGGAGGCAGTGAGCACACATGCCCGGAGCAGTGGGCAGCCCTATCCTCAGCATCCAGGGAGCACTTCAGTCATGTCCTGCCAGTTCAGGGAATCAAACAGGCAGCCTTCCCCAAGGTCCCCCCCTTCCCTGTCCTCTGGACTGACCGAAACAATGTACATCCAGTTTAAAACACTGGAAATAAAGAGACGTATCTACAAAGTGAATGAAATTATAATGAAGGACGTCTGGAAACGGGCAGGAAGGTCAATGCAGATACGACGATAGTGGGTGTAAACAATGTTCAAGTGTAAACAAAGGGGAGACACGTTACGCAACACTGTGCAGGTCGTCTATTTGCTCCACCAAGCAAACATCAAATCTGTCCTATTTGGTCCAGGTTAGAGATTTTTAAAGACACTCAGAGTTCCCTTTTGTTTGTTTTAGAGTGCGACAGGCTGGGTGTACATATGACCAGGCCAGGCAGCAGCAGGGAAGTAGATGCTATTTGAGCCTGCCGTGTCCGTACTTAGCTCCACACATCATGGAGCCCACCTGAACCTGACACCCACACACACACGACAGCTGAGAAGATTCTTCCGCACTTCTGCCCACCTTGGTTCGGATAGTGTGAGCAGAGGAAGCTGTTAGTTGTTTTGAAAGAGAATAAACTCTTTCCTGGGAACTAGTGTCCAGAATGTTAACACAGCCCCTGAACAGTCATGTCAGCATGAGCAGAATCATATTAGGATCTACAGAGATATGGTGTTGACCAGGGCTGGGCGATATGGACAGCTGAATGGTGATACACGATACGACAAAAGATGTGAAAACATTTTGGACACCGCATAAAATCTAAAAAATATTGTGTTTGTGGTGTGTTGGGGAGAACACGAGTGATGTCAGAGGAGAGCAGAGTAGAGGTGGAGCTCCGAGCAGGGGTGGAGCACAGTGAGGGAAGATATAAATATCAATATATCGATCAGCCCGTATCCCGCTCCGTCTATATCCCGATATAGATATAAATATCGATATATCGCTCAGCCCGTATCCCGCTCTGTTCACATCCCGATATAGATATAAATATCGATATATCTCTCAGCCCGTATCCCACTCCGTTTATATCCCGATATAGATAGAAATATCGATATATTGCTCAGCCCGTATCCCGCTCCGTCTATATCCCGATATAGATATAAATATCGATATATCGCTCAGCCCGTATCCCGCTCTGTTCACATCCCGATATAGATATAAATATCGATATATCTCTCAGCCCGTATCCCACTCCGTTTATATCCCGATATAGATAGAAATATCGATATATTGCTCAGCCCGTATCCCGCTCCGTCTATATCCCGATATAGATAGAAATATCGATATATTGCTCAGCCTGTATCCCGCTCCGTTTATATCCCGATATAGATATAAATATCGATATATTGCCCAGCCCTAGTGTGCACATAGAACTATTTCTGCACATATAGAAGCGTATGTTGAGCCAAATTAGCATCTGTAGAGATACATTCACACATGTCGTTAACTCGTACATAAAGCCATGTGAAATGTGTAGAAGCTATATGTATGTAGGACCATATTCATATCCAAAGAGCCATATTAGCAAGTGTAATTTTTAAATATATATCCTCAACATGTTGTGATATGTTAATGTGTAAAACTAGTCGTGTGAAAATGTTAGGACGCCCCATTAAACTGTTGTTTTTAACATTCCTTAAACATCTGGACGTACTGTATGATCTTCATTGTAACTATACTGAGATGGAGGTGATAAAACTAAACGCATACAAGTGAAGAAATTACCATCGTTAGAGGACTTTAGAGGAGACTGTCTTATTTAAACCTCAGACATTAGTTTGGTTTGCTCTTGATTGTTGAAGTGAGTGGGATCATCATGACCAGATCCAAAGAGCTCTCTGAGGCCTTCAAAAAAACATTGTAGATGCAGATGAGTCTGAGAAGGGATTTAAAAAGATCTCAGAACAATTAGAAATCAGCTGTTCCACTGTCCGGAAGCGTCTGTACAAAGACTGACGCTGAAACATCACAGAGCTGAAAGAATTCCGCATGGAGGAGTGGGAACGTCGTTCTTCCAGTCGATGTCAGAGACGGTAGACGGTTCTAGAAACATCTCACATTATTTCAGACAAAGGAGGAGATATAAATATTAGGACAGAGGGGTCTGAACTTTATCATCAGAAGATGATGTTTAAAAGATGTTTCTTTAGTTGAGTGTGTTTAGTTAGATCCCCTTCATCTCTCATTGTAGGTACAATGAAGGTCAAACATAATGGTTATGTTAAAGGTGTTCATGGGGTGTCCTAACTTTTTCACATGGCTGTATTTTAGTGTGTACACATTATTAAATTTAAAAGCGTGTTGTATGTATAGAGCCCTGTGTATGAAGAACCACATCAGTACGTGTAGAACTCCAGAAGATAAAGGGCAGTGGAATAGCTTACAGTATATGGACAAAAGTATTGGGACACATTGAATTCATGTCTCTGGTTCAGACTCAGTACCACAGGTGTATAGAATCCCACCCATAGCCATGGAGCCCGTCATTACACACATGAAAGAAAGGGTGGTCCTAAAGATCTCACTGAACCCCAGGATGGTGCTGTAATCGAACCACCACTATAACAATCAGCTGGTAAAACATCTTCCCGCCTACATAGTCCACCATTGGCTGTGAGTGATATTACTGAACAGTGGACGTGAAGTGTTTAAGAACCTCAGCAGCACAGCCGTAAAGTGTCAGACCTCATAAAGTTGAGAGGGGTCACCGAGTGTTGAGGAGCACTGTGCAGAAGTCTCCAATGATCTGCTGATCAAGAACTGCACTTCCAAACCTGCTGCTATAGCAAAGGGGAACCAATCCCATATTAAAGCTCCTGTAGGTGTCCCAATATTTTTGTCCATAAAGTATCTCCGATCATTAAAAAATGTGTGTGTGTGTGTGTGTGTGAGAGAGAGAAGTTGTGAGGTTAGGTTCATTGTGACAGAGACTCATCTCCCAGCATGCCATAGGCCTCCCTGCAGTTCACATTACATCATATCTTTATCGGTCATGTGATGCCACGCGTGCACCAGTGGGTACAGCTGAGAGAGCTGCCCGTCTTTAAATAACCTGGTCGATAGGGAGTTCCACTCAAAGAGTCTGGAACGTTTAGAACATGGAAACAAAGACAGAAACATAAATAAATCCCCAACAGAATCATTACGACACCTATCCAGCAGGTAAAACAGCGGGAAAAGAAAGAAATCCAGAAATCTGAGCGCCGGATTGGACGCAGCGGGAAAACGGAGAAATTATAAGTGATCCGCCGACTCGCTTCGGATTGATTCTGAACAAAGGACATCTCTTCTTCCCACAGCTGTTACTGGGTTGAGTCTGGTGGTGGACGGACATCAGAGGACAAAAGTCAAAGCGACCTTAGATGACTTCCCGACTGTTCCGGATTGCGCAGCACAGCACCATGCTGAAGATCATTCCGATGATCTACGGAACAAAACACGTGGATGAAAAAGAGTGTCTGCAGTCAGAACAAAGGG